>JAHKKF010383709.1:0-10048 GCA_019740295.1 Labeo calbasu | reverse complement strand
ATATCAAAATTCGGAGTAAAAAAGTCAGAGTTTCTTGTAATTCTGACTTTATTATTCATAGTTGTGAGTTTATATCAAAATTCTAAGTAAAAAAAGTCGGAACTGCCTGTTTATATCTCGCAATTCTGACTTCATTTCTGAGAAAAATCAGCATTTTTTGTAATTCTGACTTTATTATTCATAGTTGTGAGTTTATATCAAAATTCAGAGTAAAAAAGTCATAACTGCATGTTTGTATCACACAATTCTGAGAGAAAAAATCATAATTGCGAGATGTAAACTTGCAATTCCAAGAAAAAAGTCAGATCTGTGAGATAAAATGTCGCAGCTACCTTTTTTAAATTGTTTATTCAGTGGCAGAAATGGGCTTCCATAGAAAAAAATGCATCACTGTTTCGAACAAAAATATTAAGCAAAGAAACCGTTTTCAACATTGATTATAATAAAAAATTGTTTCATGAGCAGCAAATTTAGCATATTAGAATGATTTCTGAAGGATCATGTGACACTGAAGACTAGAGAAATGATGCAGAGAAAATTCAGCTTTAATGAAATTAATTTCATTCAAACAGAAAACAGTTTTAAATTGTATTAACATTTCATAATATTACTGCTCTTACTGTGTTTTTGATCAAATAAACAGCTTTGGTGAGCATAAGACACTTTAAAAAATCCTTAATCATTCTTAATGTTAGTCTGTATGTAAGAGTCAGCAGTGAAGAGAAATACATAAGTAAAATAAGTTGTATGCTGCTGAAATAACAGAATAAAAAAGGAGTCAAAAGACAAAAATAATCTAGGCACTGAGCTGGTGTGCCATCCTCAGCCTGACCTTTCTGTCCAACATACATCGATCTCATTTGGTGTAAGATCTGAGGCGTGATGCCCTCTAAAATTCTAGCCACCGTGGGTCGAGTCAAACAATACCGAGAGCCAGCGTAGGCGTGAAGGAGCGATACAGGCAGGACGGAGGAGACAGCAGCAGATGGGCCCATAAATACTGTTAGTCTGGGTTAGTGCGATCACACGGCAGCATGTGAGGAGGGCAATTAGTGCTTGAGCTGCACTAAGAAGTTTGTTAAAGGTGTGATTGGAGCTGATCACAGCTGGATTTTCAGGAAGATGTAAAATGATTCAAAAGGAAAAATAACAGATGGGGAATAGTGGAAAAAAACCAGTGGTGCACAACCAGTGGGTCACAGGTCTGTTCCGACTGGACAGCGAAAATGAAAACAAAACCAAAGCTAATGCAAATGCAAATAATAAACTGTAACAGAAAACAGAAGATCATGCACGGTTAGTACAGCAAACTCAACTTTTAAAAGGAGGTGAAAATCATCCCAGAAACCAATTAGTCCCAATCAGACTTTAAGTTAACAAAATTATGTCTACAGTTAGATGCCAATATGGACAGGTTGCTTGACCCATGTTTACTTCAGCCTGGATTAATTTTACACTAAACGTGAGGGGATCATCTTAAATATTGTTTCACTTACAGCTAGTATAAAAATGGTTTGTGCCAGGCTAAATTTGTTAAAGTTTCACTTAAAGAAGTTCACTTCCAGAACAAAAATTTACAGGTAATTTACTCCCCCCCTTGTCATCCAAGATGTTCATGTCTTTCTTTCTTCAGTCGATAAGAAATTGTTTTTAGAGGAAAATATTTAAGGGAATAATCTCTGTATAGTGGACTTCAGTGATTTCCCCAAGTTTGAACATCCAAAATGCAGTTTAAACGCAGCATTAATTTTGTTTGATAAGAGCGTTAGGTCCAATTTATAATCTGTGTCTTAGCAAGCTCATCTGAGAGCCACTAAAGAAAGAAACAAGGCTATATTACAACAAAAGTCAAGTGTTCAAACAAAGAAGAACTTTCTAACACTCTCAAAAACCTGGACCCGTACTGACCATACAGTCCGTTCGTACCCAGATTCATTCAACAAGAAATGCAGACAGGTTATTTTACCTCCTGGTATTGCCCAGTTTATTTTCTTGCTCCTAATATGCTACTATGCATATAGATCTCATTCAATTTCCCAAGCCCCATCCCAGTTTATAGGCAATCTGCTCTAGATGCATTGCCTTAAAGGTTAAGAGAGTGCGATAACTATAAAGATGCAATCTGGACTAGTATGAGCACAGGCCACCACACAAACCAAACACACACTCAAGTCCAATACAGCCAAAAAACATTTAGATTCTTGTCCATTTAACTTGGCTAAATTGCTTTTTAAACACCTAATTCAACAGGAGGTTAATGTTCTATAAATGCTACAAGTACATATATACTACCATTCAAAAGTTTGGGCCAGTAAGAAATTGCGGTAACACTTTGCGATAAGGTTCATTTGTTAACATTAGCTAACTACATCCGTTAACATGAACTAAGAATGAACTTCTACAGCATTTATTAATCTTAGTCAATGTTAACTTCAGCATTTACTAACGCATTATTAAAATCACAAGTTGTGTTTATTAACATTAGTTAATGCACTGTGAACTAAACAATGAACGACTATTAATAACTATTTTAATAAATAGTGTAATAAATGTATTGTTCATTTTTCGTTCATGTTAGTTAATGTATTAACTAATGTTAACAACTGACACCTAATTGTAAAGTGTTACTGAGATTATTACATTCATTTAGGAAGGATATATTATATTCATAAAAAGTGAAAGTAAAGACATGCATAATGTTACAAAAGACTGATGTTTTATATAAAATCCGTTCTTTTTGAACTTTCTATTCATTATCAGGTGCTTAAAAATGTATCACGGTTTCCACTAAAATATTTAACAGTACAAATGTTTTCAACATAATTAGAGATGTTTCTTGAGCACCAAATCAGCACATTAGAATGATTTTCGAAGAATCATGTGACACTGGACTGGACTAATAATGCAGAAAATTCAGCTTTGCCATAACAGGAATAATTTAGTTAATAAAATGTATTAGAATAAAATATACACACACAAGTATATACAGCATACACAGTATATATATTAATTAAGATACATTGTATTCATGTCACATCCTGAAAATAAGAGACATTCAAAAAGTTTAAACAGACAGTAGCAATTACATTATATGGGTATGTGTGTCTCAACTGAAGCACAGAAAAACGATATCAATGCAAATGCATTCATAAATGACAAACACAGATTTTGTATTTCTCAAACACCACCAAACGCAGAAGGAATGCATACACTGAGCTCAATGCAAATCTGCAATAATGGAATAATATTACATTTTCCCTCACATTTTTCAAACTTGCTATCATATTTTCCCCCACATTTTCCGAACAACAAAGATGTTTCTGTTCCTGGTTTCCAATGGTCTTCTCATTAAAAAAAAAAAATTTCAGGTTACATGTCATGCTTGTTGAGCCTCAATGACACTCCTGAAATGTCCCATCTAGACTTTATAAATAATTACCTGTCAAGTCTTTCTGCTCATGGGGGGCGGTCGGGCTTGTAACCGAAAGGTTGTGGGTTCGAGTCCCAGGTCCGGCAGGGATTGAAGGTGGGGGGAATGAATAACCAGCGCTCTCTCCACCCTCAATACCACGATTAAGGTGAGTCCCTTGAGCAAGGCACCAAACCCCCAACTGCTCCCCAGGCGCCACAGCGATAGCAATATGGCTGCCCACTGCTCCGGGTGTGTGTTTGTTCACTACTCACTACTGTGTGTGTGCACTTGGATGGGTTAAACCCAGAGCACAAATTCTGAGTATAGGTCACCATACTTGGCCACACGTCACGTCCTTTCCTTTCCTTTCCTTTCCTTTCCTTTCCTTTCCTTTCCTTTTCCTTTCAAAACTGTCAAAACTTGTAACAGGCAAACAAGCAGTAATAAGGGAAAGGAAGCTACTTATTGGCGAGTCTGTTTTTTTACCCACAGTATCGATTGCTTCAAAAGTGAGTTTAAAAGTGCATCACTGCAATAATTGGCCAATTTAAGTGTGTGTTCACACTTGTCATGTTTGGTTCGATTAAAACGAACTCTGGCGTGATTGCTCTGTTAGTGCGGTTCATTTGAGTAAGTGTGATCGCTTCCATCCGAACCATGGTGAGCACCAAACAAGCGGTCCAAGATTGCTAAAAAGATGGGTCTCGGGCTGCTTCCAAATTAATTCGGGTGCGGTTCAAATGATATATGAATGCAACACGAACCACATACTTCTAAACAAACCAAAAACAGGAAGTAATGCCAAGATGCGAAGCTATGCGACATGATTTCGCAAAGGGAACAAGCAGCGTATCCAAAACAAAATGAGCAGAGGGCAAACATGGAGCAACAAGGAGGTGAAGTGCCTTTTATGAGCTCTTTGTGAGTTTGAAGGCGGTGAAAATAAAATCATATACTGTAAATGCAACAATGAGCGCATTTGGTCCAGCAGACGGCATTACGTGGGTCATTCTATAATTGTGAGTACATCTCATGTCCGTGAAGTATATTTTCATCAGTGTAAAGCCCTGATGCGTAATTTTCCAGAACACAATTATATTTTTCCCAAACACACTACCTTATGTTGAAAAAGCCATATCTTTTGTTCAAAAATGATGTTCATATCAAATACATCCCTGGTATTCAGCCATCCGATTTTGTAAAGTTGCTCATTCTACTCTGCTTTTAAGCATGAAAATGACCTCAAATATAAATTAATTTCATAGTTCTGCCTTCAGTTAGATTAGGTTATCAAGACATTACCATATGCCCGGTAGTTCTAGGCTTCCATGTTGAGTATAAGCCCAAAACACTAAAAATGTCAACCAAGTCACAGGTCAACTGTGTTACTCAGTAAAGGTAACATTGTGGACAGTAGCAAACATAGACTGTATTTTATGCACATATTCCTACAGATCACCTTTATTTATATAACACTTTATACAAGATAGATTGTGTTCAAAGCAGCTATGTAAGCTCATGTTTTGGTTTTTGGGAAAAAGGAAAACTTTTTCTTCACATGTACGTCTAATTATAGAATGACCCAGGTGTATTCGACTTAAAGTGGCACTGAGTTACTGAGTTAAAGTGTGAACAGACCCAAAATCATGCTTAAACATCTATAGTAGTACTTTACACTTTTTGTGCATGGTGTGATTAGATTAAAAAAAAAATCATTTTGGATACGCCAGTTTAGGAGAACATATATATATCCAGATAAGTCTGGAATATGAAGTCTTTAAAATGAAATATTTAAGAATGTGACACATACTGTATTGCTTGGGGCCCAAATCAAGCATTCATGAAATACTGATGGCCACAATATTGCTCTCAAATTTATTATATTTGTGAAAGGATTTAAAACTTCACTTGAGCAGCCAAGTAAGAAAAGCAGAGAAGGGAAAGGCAGGGGAAACTGAGAAAAGAGAATTTCAGGGAACTGACATCTTGTCTCGTCATCCAGCTATGATGAAGTCATTGAGCCTACCCAGCGTTCAGTGAGGTTCTGGCCCCAGTGAGCTCTAGCAGTCCACTCTGTATGAATTAGTCATGAGTGCAGCTCCACAGCCGCCATAATGAGGATGAGTAGGAGATCAGTTCTGCTTTGTAACGAGCACCGTTTTAAAGGTTAAACATATACTCTCACACCTTCACCCTTCCCCGGGTGTTAACCTAATAATCAACTATTCAGACATGAGCAAATGCCACGGCAATAAGTGACCTGCCATTACCTATGACCAACTCCTGGAAATCTCAGTGTGATTGATAATGCATGAAATAAAACTAGTATCGTAATGTCTACACTCAAAAAAATATTTAGGCCTACATTTAAGATTTATGTATTTAAAGGGATAGTTCACCCTAAAATAAAAACTCTGTCATTAATTCATGGGCCAAATATTAAAGATTAAGTTGACATTTGAATTAAATGTTATTGAGTCAATATTAAACAGGGATTATATTGTGCAGTAAAGCGTAATAATAATTGTCAGGCCGTTGGTGCCCTCTACAGGCATTTGATATAATGCGTAATGTACATTAGCTCTATTGTTTATAATACGTTATGTATTTTAACATTAGTTTTTGTTCAATAAACCCACATTAGCCTCATTGTTATTATACATATATTTTAAGTCATTTTAAAGGCTACTGTTCACTTAGGTCTATTTTTATTACTACAAAAAATGTATTTGAATTATCCGATTACCCGATTAATCGTCAGATTACTCGATTACCAAAATAATCATTAGTGACAGCCCTATTTGAGAACAGTGGCACCAGCGCCATTAAGTTCTACAGATGGTGGTGCCAGAAGCAGTTTGGGTAGTATTAAAATATAGATCATTTAATCAGAAAGCTGTTTTGCATTAACAAGTACAGTTACTGAGAATATTGGTCACACTTTATTTTAAGGTCCAGTTCTTGCTATTTTGTCTCAATAAACTCCTAATTTGCTGCTTATTAATAGTTAGTAAGGTAGTTGTTAAGTTCAGGTATTGAGAAGGATTAGGGATGTTGTATGTGGTCGTGCAGAATAATTGCTTTGTAAGTACTAATAAACAGCCAATATGTTAATAATAGGCATGCTAATAAGTAAGTAGGTAATAGTTAGAACTGTTCCTTATACTGAAGTGTTACCATAATATTACTTGTTCATTTCTTGTCTAGTTTGTTTATACAGATTTGACAGTAAATCACTAAGCTTGTTGGGAAGCATACAAAATTTACTTTTATTAACAACAGTTTAACAGGTGAAAAATCAAGTATTATATATAGAAAATGTATATATTCTACTTATTAAATGTACCATTGTTCTTCTATAGTATTATATGGAACCGACCAACTTCAGTGATTACGTGTGATTTAGACAAACTGAAGAAAAGCTTGTTTTTCAAGACACTTTGCGACTTTTCTTACTTCATACACAAAAATGTGTAAAACTTGGACAAAATCTTATTCTTGATGATTTTATATTTTATAATAAGTGAATGATTAAGAAACAAAACAGTGCTTCTCTGCTGCCATCTAATGGTTATAATGGTGATTGTATGTATTTTTTTTATTTTACACAAACATTTGTTTACAACAAAGAATAATTTGGTCATCTCATTAAAAATAACATTCAAATTTGATCATTTTAGAGCTTTAAAGTGCTGGTAATAGTTGAAAGTCATTGACAAGTGCTTAAATTTCTCTCTCAAAAGGTTGTACAAGCCCTGAAATGAAAAATGTAATAACATTCGATTATTTCTGCCACAACAGTTAGCGTTAATGCTTCTGGTTTTCTGACGTATGTCAGCACTGTTTGATCTGTTCATAACAAGAGAATTCTGAGCAGAATTTGAATGATTCTAACTAAATCTCGCAGACACATTATTCATTCTGCGGCGAATTCAAACGATTCTCACTGGATCTCGCAGAGGTCCAACTTTGGTTTCCGAGTAAGGCTGTTCTGGGCTCGGACAATTTTGTTTGCGTTGCGGTCCAAGCTGATAAATGGTCCATGCTGTGCAGCTCAAACGTAGTGCTGTTTTTGTTTTGTTGCCGTTTGATGTTTCACATATGCAACAGAAATGGCAGCGCTTCTGTGTTGAACAACTCAGCGGTCGCACTAGAATTTAGTCGCACCGGCAGAAAAAATAATCGCAAAATACGACCATTTGGTTGCAGTCTGAAGCCCTGCAACTTGTAAGACCTTAGTTTATCTTCAGAATCACAAATTAAGATATTTCTGATGAAATCTGAGAGTTTTTTGACCCCGCATAGACCATGTTCAAGGCCCAGAAAGGTAGTAAGGACATCGTTAAAATAGTCCATGTGACATCAGTGGTTCAACCGTAATTTTATGAAGCTAAAAGAATACTTTTTGTGTGCAAAGAAAACCATGCAAACATCATCATGCGACAGAAAACTTGAGCTTCACAACTGAATTACAGGTAATAATGTTCAGTCTCTTGCACAAACCGATCGTTTCACTTCATTTGACCCTGAATTTAGTTTCGTGTACCTGCTTTTTTGGCTTTCAAAGTAAAGGAACCCAATAACAAAATCATCTTCTTGTTTTTCTGAAGAAAAAAACGTACATCATCTAGACG
Source organism: Labeo calbasu (assembly GCA_019740295.1). Classification (NCBI taxonomy): domain Eukaryota; kingdom Metazoa; phylum Chordata; class Actinopteri; order Cypriniformes; family Cyprinidae; genus Labeo; species Labeo calbasu. The sequence goes on along the minus strand of JAHKKF010383709.1, from coordinate 2,002 downwards.
GCCTGAGGGTGAGTAAATTAACAGCTAATTTTCATTATTGGATGAACTATTCATTTAAATTCATGCCTAAACATTTTTCTGCGTAAGGGGCTGAATGAAAACAAGAAAACTTCCGAACAGCTGGATACTTTTCCTATATATAGATGTCGTCTCGGAAAATACAACCAAGAAAAACGAGCAATGATGCATTCATCACGAGTGCCCTCCCTGCCAGATTTCAATCAAATGGAGTGGCACAATAGCCGGCGGGCAATTTTTAATGTCGACGTGCAAAGTACTTTGCAATTAATAACGGCCCGGCGATGATCTGACTGCAGTGAGAATCATTATCTTACTAACCGTCATCGTGATTCTCATTATAATCATAATCACCGGCTTCACCATCCTGATCATCATTACACTATAATCAGCGTAATATCCTTCAAAATACATATGCAAGGTTCAGCTTTGCGCACAGCGCCGTGCTCATGCATGCAGCATCTGTCATTTTCCTTTTTTAGTCAAGCAAGATTCAGTTTAAATGAGACTCTTTTAATGTGCAGGCGACTGGAGGCTGTGATATTGATATTAGAGACTTCTCTGCGGAGAGACGATGACATGAATTATGGAGATGTCCACTTTTCCACAGATTTATACTAATTCAATAGTCACTTATGTGTGCATATTCAATGCTATCACTAGAGGAGTCATTTAGCATGAGCTTACATAATACCAGCGCTCAGTTACTGTAGAGCGTTCACGTTAGAAGACACGAGTACAGGCACATCTTTTGGTTGTGTTCCCATCCTAATCATTAGCTATAGGAAATATTCAGAATGGAAATAAAAGGGAGAGGGGAAAAAACAAGAGTTATCAAATCTCATTAGTTCATAAAAACAAGAACTTTGTGGAGTTCGGAGGCACTGGGCTCAGCTGGTTTTGCTGATCAAAGGGAATAACTCATTTAAAAAAAAAAACTGAATTCTGACTGAGGAGTTCAGTGCTTGTATATGTGCACTTCAGAAAGCTAAGAGCAAACCCAAAGCACTGGAAGAGGAAAAAGTACAGCAACACCAGGGAAAGCCTTGCAAAGGAAGCTATTCCAGCCCCTTTTTAAGTACTGAGGCAAAAACACTATTACTTTGTAGAGGCCTTCAGAGTGTGTAACACAGGCCAGTCTACACTTAGAGTTAGTGCCAGGATGATCTTAACAAAATGTCACACTTCTAAATAAGTAACATGAAATTTACAGCTTTGTCATACATGCATATGTAATCTGTTCAAAACACACATTTATAAATTTCAGATTCCGTCACATCTTGGAACCTCATAATCTGCAGAGATAAACTGACGAATGATGGATTTAAAGGCATCAAAAAGGAATGTGAAGATACAGTATATTTATTCATGTTCACTGTCAACAGAGCTGGGTAGTAACTGATTATTTGTAATCTGGATTACATAATCAGATTCCAAAAATCAAGTACTTAAATTATATTTTAAAATACTTGTGATAGGACTACAGTTACTTTTTTACTGATTATATATCATTCCCACAATATCAATAAATTATTCATAATTTTTGTTGAGATTCCCAAACTTTTTAGTCATCTGAACCTCCTTAACCTAATATATTTACTTGAAGTACCCCTGAGATTTTAAAATAAATATTTAGAATAATTAACTATCCCATTTGCATGTTCATGGTTCTCTGATATTGGTTAATGGACACGTGACATGCGGGTAAACAAAAATAATATTACAAAATATTGCTTTATGTTGATTAATGTTATTTTAAATAATTAACTTTTTTTTAATAATTAATTTAACATTTCAATGATAAAATTAATGGAATATATTTTCTTACTTTTTGTATTTTATATCGATATGATACAAGATTATCCTATTTAAATCAATGTGATATATGAGCTAGGTGAAACGTAATCTAAAGGTAATCTAAAAGTAGTCTGATTATATTACATAAAATGTGTAATGTAATGGATTACATTACTAACTACAATGT
>JAHKKF010383547.1:0-24781 GCA_019740295.1 Labeo calbasu | reverse complement strand
TTTTTTACAGTGTAGTTACTTTTTAGGGAGTAAAGTAAAATTGTAATGCATTACTTTTAAAAGTAACTTGCCCCAACTCTGATAATATGTATCACACAAGGAAGACATGATTTGAACTCCACTTGAGCTCTACTTCCTGTCACTACAGGTAGATCTCTCCAAAGGTAGTACTGTACATAACCTGTTCATAAACAAATATATTCAAATATAATGCATAATTAATCTTGGTTTAAGAGTCTTACTATTTTTGTCTTAGTAGTCTTAATATTTAAACTATAGATGTAATGGAAGGTTTGTTGCTTAGTTATTTAAATATAACAAATAATAACTGACATGATTTTTTTTTTTTTTTGACAGATTGGGTGGAAAAGTGGCTGGAATAGCTCTGCTACGTGACAAATACAGGAACGAGGTGCTTGTCAGCTAAATAGGAGTAGCATTACAAGCTTCCAGTTTAGGCAGCTTCATTGCACAAAACTAGAGCACATTAATATCAATCTACTTTTGTGTCTAGCTTTGGGTTGTTGTTTTAAACACTTTATTCAGACATTTTCCTGCTTTCGACCCCTTTAGCCGTTCTTTTCTTGAGACCAGTATGTTTATTGGATCCAAAACCACCTTTAGTTTGGTAGAAACATACATTAATTTTATGTATTTGTGTGTACTTGGTATTAACTACGGAAGCCCGTTTCTGCCACTGAATAAAATATTTAAAAAGGTTACTTCGTCCTTTCACAATTCTAACTTTTTTTTTTTTTCAGATTTGTGAGATATAAACTCACAACTGTGAGTTATAAAGTCAGAACTGTGAGATATATGACAAATTAAGTCAGAATTGTGAGATGTAGAGTAAACTTGCAATTTTAAGTTAATAGTAAGGCAGCTTGATGCAGTAAGACTTAAGTTCTCTCAACAATAGTTTTTTAGTTTTCTCTGTAAAGATACTTTGTTTAGCCAACATAAATTTGTTTGTTCATGCAATGCTGACAACAACAAAAAGTTTAATTTAACTCAGCAAACAGCAAAACAATAATCCTATAACAGTAACTGCATAATTTATTCATGTTGCAATGCGTGCTGGGAATTCACAAAGCCTTTACATTTCAATAATATAAAATGATGTGTTCGGACAACTGTGTTTGAATAGTTGGGACAACATTTGGGGCAATTTTGTTGGTCTGACAAGGGTTTTTATGTCATTTTAAGAAAAGAGCATTTTTTAGAATTTTTAGACTTATTTGATGTTTTGTAAACTTGAAAATATGCATTTACATATTTTACAGTGTATAAAGTCAGAGTGTAAACTCGCACTTTCAAGTTATAAAGTCAGAATTGCAAAATATTTACTCGCAATTCTGAGAAATTAAGTCATAACTGTGTGATATACTGTAAACTCACAATTTCAAGTTATACAGTCAGAATTAACAGTAAACTATTAAATAAACTCACAACTGTGAGAAATAAACTCAGAATTGTGAGATACACTGACTTTCTCACAAATGCAAGTTTGTGTCTCACAATTCTGACCTTGCGAGTTCATATCTTGCAATTCTGACTTTTTTCTTGCAACTTCAAGTTATAAAGTCCAATTTTGAGTGGGAAAAAAGAAAAGTTTTAAGAATTGCAAGTTTATATCTCACAGTTCTGACTTAACTTGCAATTGTGTTATAAAGTCAGAATTGCAAGATAAAAGCTCGCAATTCTGAGAAATGAAGTCAGAATTGTGTAATATAAACTCGCAATTGCAAGTAAAAAGTCAGAACTGCGAGATATAAACTCGCAATTCTGAGAAACGAAGTCAGAATTGTGAGATATACAGTAAACTCGCAATTTCAAGTTATAACGTCAGAACTGTAATATTTAAACTGAAAACTGTGAGAAATAAAAATCAAAATTGTGAGATACAAACTCGAAATTCTGACTTTCTCACAAATGCAAGTTTGTATCTCACAATTCTAACTTTTTTTCTTGCAATTCTGACTTTTCATTTTCAGACCTGTGAAATATAAACTCGCAATTGCGAGTTATGAAATCCAATTTTGAGGGGTAAAAAAGAAAAGTTCTCAGAATTTAATTTTATCTCACAATTCTGACTTAACTTGCAATTGCCTGTTATAAAGTCAGAATTACAAGACAAAAGCTTGCCATTCTGAGAAAAAGGCCAACTGCTATATATTAAAAAGTCAGAATTGTGAGTTTATTTCTCAAAATTAATTTCTCAGAGTTAATTTCTGACTTTATAACTGCAATTGCGAGTTTATATTACACAATTCTGACTTCATTTTTCAGAATTGCGAGTTTATATTTGACTTTATAACTCGCGATTGCGAGTTTATATCACGCAATTCTGACATAATTTCTCAGAATTGTATCACGCAATTGCGTATCGGAGTTTTTATTAGAATTGCGAGATGTAAACTTGCAATTGTGAGAAAAAAGTTGCAATTACCGTTTTTTTTTTTTAATTCAGTGGCTGAAACAGGCTTCCATAATTAATTTACTCAACTCAAATTCAGCACTGTGTCAGTGTGTAAGCGGTCTGAGTGATACACTGTTTACCCCAGAGCTCATGTGAACAATCCTCATATTAATTTATTAGAATTACATAATTACTTTGATCCTTTTAGTTGGGCATTGTTATCTTGTCTATTTAAAAAGAGCCTGCAGAATTTGAGCTTTGAGTACAGCAGTGGAGAGCTGTCAACAATTACAGCAGTATATCACAGCTTCAAAAACGCGCGATGCATCAGCTGTCAATCAGAGCCCCCGTGTCATCATTTTAAGACCATCATTCTAATGAACAGGGTTTGTGAATTTCCTCTGTGATTGACTAATGTTGACATACGGGAAGACATTAGGTTTGAAAAGCAATCAAATGGTGTCCTAAAAAAAAGCACTATTTCCATTGAGGACATAGCCTTTTTTCCAATTATCCATCTCCTGTGCATGTTCCACTCAGTTCTGTCAAAGCGTCCAAAGGCACACGCTCGCCACCCCCCACCTCACGTCCCAGAGGGTCATGCCGTATTTACCCAGGGACTGATTGAGCTAATATTGAAATGTAATTTAGCGGGAGCCAAGACCTGCGAGCGCGTCTATCACGAGGCCCATTTAAACTAATGAAAGAGGAGGAAGGTTCCCTGCAGGAGGGGGACATGATTCAAGGCGACACTGCTGACAGTCAGCAAACAGACAATAGGGGTGATGATGATTAATCTTCACAAATTAAAGTTGATCTGAAATAAATAAAAAGTGTCAGAGGGTAAGAAGAAATGAGATAATGAGGGAGGGGTGGAGACGTCCACAATAGGGAGAAACAGGCCCATCTGCACTCCAAAAAAGAGATAACCAGTGATTTACCAATCCAAAGTGTCATTTAAAGAGAACTACAACACTGCAACACACAGACTGAAGTGTTAGAATATCTATTTTACGGTTAAAGGCATTGTTTATCCAAACATGAAAATTCTGTCATCATTTACTGACCCCAAAGCTGTGTGAGTTTTGTTCTTCTGCTGAACACAAAATAAGATATTTTGAAGAATGTGGGACAGTTGCTGGTAGCTTTTGACTGCGGGGGTCAAAGGCTACCAGTAACTTTTTTGTTAACAGCTTGAGAGTAAATGATGGCCAAATTTTCATTTTTGGGGAAACTATACCTTTGCCATGTAATACTATCAGGAATTAACATTGAACTCATCAACCATAAGGAATGTTTTGGGTAAATAAATTTGTTTTTGATAAGCCTTGTAGGCAACACTCATGCAATAGCAATTTTCGAGCGATCAGAGTTTTGACTTCAGTCCCGCTTCCCTTTCTCCTCTTATCACTTTTCTTTCCTCAAACTTTTCAAACAGAGCAAAATGGCCCAAAATAAAAAATAAATAAATAAAGACAAAAGCAGAGATGTGCAGCTTGTCTAAATTTAAAAATATTAAATTTAGTAAATAAATAAAAAACAGTTTAAGCAGTAAAGTTGTACAACTGTTCTTTTGAAGACATTTTTTTTTTTTTTGTAATTTTTGTCAAATTTGTTTTCTAATTCATGAGTTTTGCACTGTTGCACTGACACTGTTACTGAATTAATGTAATCAACATTGAACTGACCTGAATTATAGCTGAATTTTTTCATAACTGATAACTTTACACAGTTGTTGTGCATACTGAATCAACACTGAACCAACTTGACCTGAATAATAACACTATTGTCTTTTTTAAAAAGCAGAATTTGAATTTGTATCATATCTGAAGAAAGTTTGCATCGTGTTATTTTTTGTTTATTACTGTCAAGCTGCTTTGAAACTATATGTAAGGGACAATGTACATTATCCCTTAGATATTGTATATAGTACATAGTAGCTGTGTAATAAGCGGGATGATGTATATTCATCCGGTTGTTTTTGCAAAAATAAAGCCCCTCAGTCTTAGACAACAGCTCTTTAAAGCCCTTTACAGACTTTATTCTGCGATAACAACCAGCTGAAAGTGTACATTATCCTGCTTATTACAAAACTACTACCACAAAACAAAACATTTGAGTTGAAATATTTAAACACAAAGCTTCCATGTAGAAAGCAGTACCTAGGAAGTGGCAAGTTCAAACTAGGTGGACATTTAATGTATACGATGCAGTCATACCACTTATTATATATTTCACCACTTAAATAATTATGCCAATAAGATACTGATTTAAGACGAAAATGTTTTAAAATCTTACCAGTTTGTTAGTTATCGTATAATCCATTACAGTGTACAAAACATGCATCAAAAAATGGCATCAGCTGCGTTTGAGAAACGTTTTGAAACGAGAGAGCGATTCCGCAATACCGGGATGACGTAAATAACTGTACTCATAATATTGAATTGAGTTTTAATATTTTATTAGCCAACCAAATGCAGCTTCCACAAAGAAAAAATGTTCCCAGCAAGTGAAAAGCGCAGACTGCAGGCAGTTACCCGGATGAGCCTGTGTTATTAGTTTTTACCATCTGTTATCTAGGAATAACATACTTTGAATGTGGTGACTGACCAATCAGAATCGAGTATTTCACAGAGCTGTGTTATAAGTACTATATAATGCGCAACATAAAAGTGACTTAACCTGACTTTTCTAGATACAAAGGTTTGTTTCATGTAAACATACAGTGAACTTCTGCTCTTCCTAGCATGTTTATAATGGAAATCGCTCCGTCCAATTCATGAATCTTCACAAATCAATCAATGATTGATTGATTTGAATGATCTGCTTCTCAAGCTCAACTCACCAACTTGAACCAGTTGCAAGTTTAAGAGCTCAGAGTGAACGATTGTGAGCAACCTAAAACTTCTATCATTTCCTCACACAAGCTCACAAAGCCTCTTTTCAGTTTCAATGCAAAACTTTTTACGGGTTTACCAACTTGAAAAGCTTGAAAGATTGGCTACAACTTTGCACAGACAAGATCAGTAATCGATTCCTTCACACTCATGTCACACCAACGCGTAAAAAGTTTTGCGGCTACACCTTTGAAACAGTGCTGATTTTAATGTTATTTCACCAGAAACGCTGCCGACAGAGCTTATATCGTATTGAACCCAGAACCTTCCTTAAAGTCTGTCACAGCATCCAGCACTAACTCCGCTGAACTCCGTAAAGCCGCCTCAGAAATGAATCCTGTGCATTTGCCGATTACATCTCCTGCAGCTAGCGGCATTGTAAGAATATTATATCTGCGTGGTGGGTTTACTCGATTCGAATGAAATGAAAAGGAAAGCTCTCATATTAAAGCCAAGATGTGGCTCCTTCTGTTGAGAGGGATCGCTTTCGGCATCTCTCATCCGGATGTTTGGCTTATTTTTTGACCTTGCAAAGACCTTGCAGTGTCTCCTGTGTTTACAGAGAAAGAGAGAAAGTAATAGACCGAAAAAGAGAGGGGGAAGAGCTAGTTTATTCTTGTCTGCATGGAGGTTTATAGAGTGTCACGCAGCCAGTGTGTGACAGGAAATGCTAGGAGTCATGGCAGGCTTTTGGCGGTGATTGGGGCAGCTATTGAAGGCGCTGGAACAGACAGAAATTATTGCTTATGATGGACTGATGTTTCTGTCTGCGCTCCATCATCAGCACGCTTCTCGCTCTCGCTCCATCCACTTCTTTTCCTGTTATACACTGAAGCCCACAGGAGCCATATATTATGGTGGGCTTAAAAGCAGTCCACTCTCTCTGAACATTTTGCTTAAAAGACCAACAGCAATTAGCGATTCAGCACCCTGCATTATGCAATGAAACGATTCGATTCCGCCTTGTTTCCCGTGCCTATCCTAACTCACTTACACTCTCGAGCTTGAAGGACGAAGCGGACGAGAGCGGGGCTCCTCATTAGAGCAATATGTGTGACACCTTTTACAGTTGTCAATTCTGAGGGGAGGGAGCCGGTTTCTGATTGGCCCCCAGCGGTTGACATGTCACATCAATGAAAAACAGCACTCTGATTGGTCCCAGCCTGCGGAGAGAGAGAGACACTCACAGATCTGCATCAACTTTCCCCCTGAAAGACAAATAAGTTAGACAAATAAATAAAAAATGAGAACCAGTCAGAAGAGAAGAACTTCATAAAAACTTAACAGATTGAGATGAGGGATATGAAACGTACAAATTGGTTATTGGCTGTGAAAGCAATAGCAGCTGTATTGACATGTTTCCAATTGTATTTGTTTTGTGCATCTGAACCGAACGCCATTTTGCTGTTATTTCAAGAATTGGCTCCAGTTATGGCATGCCTATGCAAAAATAAAGCAGACAAACAAAGGAGACTGAGACAAAGACACTGAGAGAATGAGAAAGCAGGTGTTTAAAGTCTGCACAGCAAAGGTGCGGCGAAGGTTGAGGTAATTTCAAAGACTTTTTGATGTTTTCACATAGTGTAGCAACATAAAGCAGAAATTTAAGGGGATTAGTTCACCAAAAAAAGACAGTTCTGTCATTTTTACTCACCTTTATGTCGTGGCATATCACTCTGTTTCTTTCATGAACACAGAAAGTGAATTTAAGAATATACTTCAGCTCTTTTTTGACATTAGCGATGTCTGATTCATGACCGGATCATTCTTTTAAGTCGAATCTTTTCCATTGATCCAGTTCTCAGAAATGGTTCATTCACAAATGAGACTAGTCCAATTCTCGATCTCTTAATCTATCTTGCTGCGATGTATTCCAGTTCAATTTTGGTCAATTCATCAAATAAATCCAAGTCATCAGACTTTGGATTTGGAATATATCACACTTTAAAAGTCCTTTCATAGTTTTCGAAGATCAATACCTTCTTTATAACGAAGAGTGGCCAGTAATCTTCAAAAATTCATCTTTTGTGTTGCACGGACGAAAGCAGAACCAAAAAGCACAGACTTCTGACAACAAATACCTACCTTTCTGTCTTAAAAAAATGAAAATAACAAACAAAGTGTTCCAGCACTACTGATCCCTCCTGCACGCTACATTTAGTTCAGACCACTTCCAAAAATCACCACGAAATTGTGAAAATGCACCCTTTTTCCAAAAAGGACACAACGCTCGCAACACCCAGGATACCTCCGAACACAAAGCGTGTAATGATTATTTCTGTTCCAAACTATATGATACTGAAAAGAGGTTGTTTTGTTTGCCACATGCATCAAGGTCTTTTCAGAGCCGAGACAGTCAAGCCGAGAGTTACGTCTTGGTGAGCTGCCACATCAAAAGCATTTTCTACATTTTTAAAATAAGAAAATTGTTCTCGCCTCTGAAGACTTTTTTTTTTTCTAAAGTTGAGAGGGACGGGGAGGAGAAAAGGATATGAACTCAAGGTGATAGACTAGAGGAGAATTGTCATGGGAGCACAAGATTATCAGAAGGGTGAGAGAGGCGAGCTGTAACAGACATTTTAAAGCAGATATTTGTTCGGGGGAGGCCACAGATAGAAAAACAGTGCCCTTGAGAGAAAGAAAGTGAGAGAGAGGAGGAGAAAAGGAAGGGGGGAGAGAGGGAGAAAAGGAGAGAAGCGTGGGTCATGAAGGATCAGGGTAAATTGGAGAGCTTGAAGAAACAAGTGTCACAGGTTCAAAACCCTCAGCACTTAAGAGAGACGACCAACAAACAATGCCAGCGAGTGGAGTGACAAACACAACACTCACCGCTACAAAAATAAATTTTACCTCACGAAATGCTGCTGGACACATCTTCAATAATATAACACAAAACTAACATTTCGAAAGTACATTTCCAACTAAATGAGTAATGCTCATCTCTAATGGGAGAGATGTACAAAGTCACTGATTAGAAACATTTCAATGTTATAAATCCAAAGTTCTGTCATGAAACTCTAAACTCTGATATAATGACATCATTATTCACATGATGCAGCTGATTGGTTTATTTTCATATCAGCAGCCAATGAGCTTGCTGCTCAACATTAAAATACTTGGCTAGTGCTTGCTGTAGTAGTTGCAGCGCACTTCAGAAACCATCCTCCTTCTCCGGCTTCACCTGTATAGATCTGCCACGGGGTGATTTTATGTATATTTTATATTGGTGTTATTTCATATAGGTTATACAATACCAGTCAAAAGTTTTTGAACAGTAAGATTTTTAATGTTTTTTTTTTTTTTTTTAAAGAAGTATCTTCTGCTCACCAAGCCTGCATTTATTTAATCCAAAGTAGAGCAAAAACAGTACAAATTTGAAGTATATTTACAATTTAAAACAGCTATTTCCTATTTGAATATTTTTTAAAATGTAATTTATTCCTGTGATTTCAAAGCTGAATTTTTTGCATCATTACTCCAGACACATGATCCTTCAGAAACCATTCTAATATTCAGATTTGCTGCTCAAAAAAAGTTTTATTATTTACATAAACATTTATTATGTAGAAAACAGCTGAGCAGAATTTTTTTCAGATTTGTTTGATGAATAGAAAGTTCAGAAGAACAGCATTTATCTGAACTATAAATCTTTTGTAACATTATAAATGTCTTTATCATCAATTTTAAACAATTCCTTGCTAAATGAAAGTATTAATTTCTATAACTTCTTTCACATAAATAAATAAATATACTGACTTCAAGCTTTTGAATGATATAGTGTATAATGTAACAAAAGCTTTTTATTTCAGATAAATTCTGATTTTGGATCGTTCTATTCATCAAAGAATCCTAAACAAATGTACTCAATTGTTTTAAATAATTATAAAAAATATTAGAATGATTTCTGAAAGATCATGTGACACTGAAGACTGGTGTAATGATGCTAAAAATTTAGATTTGATCACAGAAAAAAATGAAATTTTAAAATATATTAAAATAGAAAACAGTTACATTAATTAGTAAAAATATTTTTACTGTTTTTGCTGTACTTTGGATTAAATAAATAATAAATTTAAATAAATTAAAAAAAAAAAAATAAAACATGTAAAAATCCAACTTTTGACTGGTAGCGTATAACATATATGAAATACACCCCATATATAACATACATAAATTCACCCCATGGCAGATCTATACAGGTGGAGATGGGGAAGGAGGAGGGTTTCTGAAATGCGTTGCAACTGCTACAGCAAGCACTAGCCAAGTATTTTAATGTTGAACAGCAAGCTCATTGGCTGCTGATATGAAAAGAAGCCAATCAGCTGCGCCATGTCTAGAGTTTAATGGCAGACATTTTTCTGTTTTTGTACAAAAATAAGTTCATTAAAAAAAAAATAATAATAATAAAAAGAAATCATTTTAAATTTATGGTGTCACCATATTTACATTTATTAATTTAGTAGATGATTTTATTCAAAGCGACTTACAGTTGACGAATACAACAAGCGATTCATCATAAAGAGGCAAATAAACTCAGAAAGTGCTCGTAATTCAAAGTTTGTTCAGATTAGTGCACGCTAGACAGGGGGATTAAGGAAAGAGAAAGCAACATTTTTATATTTTTATTTTTTTATTTCAGGATGCAGTCAAATGTTGACGAAAGAGATGAGTTTTCACCATATTGGGTTCATTTTTTCACTGACCTTGTCACAATGCATTGTTGGATTGTCATCATTAGGACACACTTAAAACGAACATATTGTCAGAGAGTATTTTAACAAGCAGTATAATTATGTTGTCTTTGAAACGGCCTTGATGCCTTAAAATGTTGCCTATGGACAGAAAAAAAAAGTTCATGAAAAAATTTGAAATCTTGTAAGCAAGAAAGAAAAAGAGCAAGAAGATTGCTCATTCGCTGCTGAAACCCACAGTCCTTCAACTGGCTCTCTTACAAACCCTTTTACCCGTGATACCCTTCTCTCTCCTTCAATCTTGATTTTTCAACATTTCAACCGCTCTTACCCTCCTACTGACTCTCTATAGACTTGCATTTCACCTCCTATGGAAGAGTAATCAGAGGAACGTTCTATTAAGAGGCAATCTTGTCAAGCAGGTGCCAAAAGGTCAACCTGACGAAATAGAAGGGTGGATTGCTCTCCATCACGCACACTCAGAGGTCTGCTGTAATCTCTATCATCTGACGCGGGATTAGAGGACAGTGTGTAAAAATCGTATTCTGACTGAATGCACTGCATAGGGATCCAATTCAAAGATTCAGCAAGTAACCAGGAATACAAATAAATGGGCATGGATTAGCACTAGTTTTAAATGATGCATTAAACAGGAAACTGGCAACAGAAAAGCAAATAACACAAGATGGTGCTAAGTAATTGAAATTAAACTAGTTAGAGCATTAACTTCTTAATATAAACAACTATTTTTACAGCATTTATGTATTTAGGTAAACATTAGGGCTGTCAGTAGCAATTATTTTTGTAATCGAGTAATCTGTCGATTATTCTGACAAATAATTGAGTAATCGGATAATTTTAATATTTTTTTTGTGAACAATAGCCTTAAAATGACTTAAAATGCATATACAATAGCAACGAGGCAATAATAATTAGTTCAAATAAAGTATCAAAAGCAAGAAATCATATGTTTTATTGAACAAAACTGTCAAAATACATAATGTATTATAAACAATAGAGCTAATATACATTATGCATTATAACAAATGCCTGCAGAGGGCGCCAACGGCCTGACGACTGTTTTTACACTTTACTGCACGATCTAGTTCTTGTTTAATATTGACTCAACAACATTTCAATCAAATGTCCACTTAATCTTTAATATCTGGACATTTCCTTATGATAGAAAAGCTACAGCCACTGCTATTTCTTGAATATGTGGACATCAAAACGTAAACTCAGAGTGAAGGTTCAAACTTTTATTTTGAAATCGCGATGAACATGTAGCATATTGATAACGACAATGGATGTATTCTCTTGTGCTAGCGTAGGTTTCTAAATTATTTACCTTACAAATCTGATGAAATAGCACAGGTTGCGTTCCCAGATCAATGTTATAATAAACCCAAACTCATAACAACATGTAGAGATGGAGTTCGAGACGCTCCACACATGAAAATAATAACAGTTTGTGTAGCAGCATTTACAGTGAACAGAGCCGCTGTGAGATGCACGTAACGTATGTAACCTACACGCATGTAAATAATTCAACCTGCAACGCATATATTTATTTAATTTAAAAGTAGCGTTTGTGAATTCTTAATAGCATTATGTTTTATTCAGATTTTTAAATGGGTTTAATATGTGGAATATGCCACTTCCGGTATTTTCATTTATTCCTTTTTCATTAGATCGAAAGTTTCATTATATTGAAAAATACATTATATTGAATTTTACCTATTACTGGACAGGGGCAAAATGCAATCGAAGACTTTTTAAAATCGAATACTCCAATAGAATCGAGGAAAAGTTGCAGCATTAGTAAACATAAACAATAATTATGACCAGATATAAAAAAGCATTAATGTAAAAATTAACAATAACCAAGAGTAATAAATGGTGTAAAAGTATTGTCCACTGTCCCATCCCAAATCAGGAATAAAATGTGACAATAAATGCATCTTAAATTGTGCTTCTTGACCTCAAGTTCCAGCAAAAATCAAATGGTTTCAGGTTGATGCACATCTTAGAGAAGATACAGAAGACCTCTAGTTTCTTAAACTACAGGGCAGGACTTTAAACAATGTATTTTACCAATGTCAAATCTTAGAAGAGTCAAGTGCAGTCTACACAGACATGGTCAGTATAATGGACATATGCTTTGTCGAAAAGTGTTTTGTACTCTTTTCTCTTGCAGCGTGTTGATACTGTATGTGGGAGGAAAAAGGAATGAGATAAATTCCTTTTTTTCTTACTCCACACACAAACAGTGCAAACGCCCTCCAGTGCAAGGTTTGAATAGCAGCGTTCTAAATCAAACTAGAAATTGTAGTCTCTCTGGTCCGTGATCCAACGCTTTCGCAGAGACCCATAGATTATACGCTATTGGCATGAATGCTGGTGCCAAAACCACTCCATTGGCATAATCAAGCAATACTATAGCCTAAATCTTCAAGGGCCTTGAGCCCAGTGGATTGATCTATTTCAAATTGGCAGCAAACAGACTGACATCAATATAAAACCACTGAGTATGAATGACCTGCTGATTCCATCCGATTCCGACGTCTCCGCTCTCATTGCAGAGCTGCTCTCATTAATTCATGCTCAATACAGCTGTGTCAAGTTTACTGACATTAAACTCTCGTTAAATAGCTGATAAATGTCAGCATTGTAAAAGCGAGAAATAGTTCTGATTGGAAAATCAATCAAAGATCCATAAGGTTATGGTGAGATACTGGTTAACACAAAAAGCATTGCATTGTGGGGCAATATTTGGCTGTGACGCTTATAAAAGACGTAGGTCAAACGGTTTAACATTACAATTGCATTAGCGTTGCCTTTACAATCCATGAATTATTGAAGGCTGTGAAAAATGCAAGGTCGTGTAGATTATCAACTGATTGTGCGAGCAAATGTAATCTTCGGGAAGAAAATCTAATTGTGGCGGCCAACGATAAATTGTGGACGCAAAGACAAAAGCCTCCACAAACTGCTTATTGTAAGGATTAGTCATCATTTCACTGCTTCTCAAGGATCTTTTAAAGTGATTTCAAGGCTGTTCCATAGAAACTTGCAAAATGAAGCAAGACCTCCAGTGAAGTGTGCTCCTTAGGACCTTGGTACACTGGGGACAGGTGGAAATGGACAGACAAAAGAGTCCTCAGTCCTTCAGGGACATGAAGGATTAGCACTAGAGGCCTCTGTCTAAAGGGAGAGATTTTCGGGTGAAAGACTATGTTAATGCGAGAGGTTAAATGCGCAGAAGATGACAGGAAGCACTTGACTTCTGAACCCACAATCGTCCGGCCCTCACGCAGCACCAAAATTCACTATTCATTGGCCGGAGCTCTCTTGTCTGTCAAAAGTTCTGCTCTGTGAGATTGGGTGGATTAAGCGTATGCTGATTAGTCTTAATTAACATTTAAATGCTTGTAAGAATGTCCTGTTTTAGACGAGATTGGAGAGGCCTGGTTTATGCTAATTCGCCGTGTGGAGAGAGTCTATGGGCCTTTGGCTTTGAGAAAGGGATTAACGGACACCTGATTATGACCAATGAAAGGTCAAGTGGAGCTCTGATGAATGCCAGGCATTGGTATGCATTTATATTTCTTACTCTAGTTGGAAACTTTCAACTCCGAAGCACTTATGTGATGCCTTTATCGGGATTTCAGCATAACTTAATCATTGACAGAAGCAGACAAGGAAGTGTTCTTAATTGAAGTCACCATGTAAACTTTCCCAGTGCGGAGTGGAAAAGTTTGTGAACTCTTGGATTTAATAACTGATTGACCCTCTTTTCTCAGCAAAATATTTTCTGTAATTGTGAATCAGACCTGCACAACGGTCAAGGAAAAAAAATTCACCATTCCTCTTCACAAAACTGTTTCAGTTCAGCGGTATTATTGGGAGGTTTGGTGTGAATCATTTTCTTGAGGTCATGCCAAAGTACCTCAATCGAGCTGAGGTCAGGACTCTGATTGGGCCACTCAAAAAGGCACATTTTCTTCTGTTGCTGATTTACTCCAATGCTTTGGGTTGTAACACAAAAGTGAATCAACTTCTGTTGAGCTTCAAATGGCAGACGTATGACCTTCCCTTTTCCTGCAAAATGTCCTGATAAACTTGGAAATTTATTCAAACTATCCTGGCCCTAAAGCAGCAAAGAAGCCACAGACTTTGATTGCCTCTCCACCACAATTTACAGTTTAGGGGAAAAGCGCTGTGTGTTTCTCCAAAAATCTTAAGTTTGCTTTTATCTGTCCACAGAACATTTTGCCAAAAGTTCTGTGGAACTTAGAGATACTTCATTTGAGTACTTTCGTGACCTGCTTTTATTGTGTGTGTTCTTATTGTAAATTCTTATTGTAAATAGCTCAAAATGTTTGAGTTTTCTACAGAGCCAGACAAAAACGTACAGCCTTGTCTCTTTGATTGGACGCTTTACGCAGTTTCTGGAAAAGTCATTTGCGTAGGGCAATGATGGACAATTTCAGTCCTGGAGGGAAAACACAACTCTAATTTTCAAGTAATCCTGTAGACTTTGCTTAAATGTTTTGAGCTGTGTTTGATCACATTGGTCTCATTTTCTATATGTAGGTATTAGTATGTAATGTTTACAAGCACAAAACATAATTTTTGTATGTTGTTATTGATGCCGAAACTTGCAATTTGGATGTATTTCAAAGTCGCTACATTTTCTTAGCTAAAAAAAGGCTTAAAGGCATAAAGTTTCGTGAAGCAGCAACTTTTCAATTTGTAAGGAGCATGTTAACGCAGTTTTGATGCTTATCGTCGCTGCTCTGGATGAAGACTGCTGGATAAAGGCTTTGAGTTCAGGTTCTGTTCCCTGCAGTCGTATGTATTGTGAAGGTTTGGATTACTGCGCAAAAGTAAAATTGATTCCTTTTGTAATTATGTTGCGTTTTTTGGTGTATTTTATGATTCTATTGTCAGACACAACATGTCAAAGAAATTGCCTTTTTGTCCCATGGCAAAGAAAGTAAATATGTTACCCTGGACCACAAAACCAGTCATAAGTAGCACAGGTATATTTGTAGCAATAGCCAAAAATACAAGTCAAAATTATGGCAAAAATCATTAGGATGTTAAGTAAAGATCATGTTCCATGAAGATATTTTGTAGATTTCCTAATGTAAATGTATCAGAACTTATTTTCTTATTAGTAATATGCATTACTAAGAACTTGACAACTTTAAAGGCAATTTTCTCAATATTTGGATTTTTTTGCACCCTCAGATTCCAGATTTTCTGATATAAATCTAAATTTTTAAAAATGGACCCTTATGACTGGTTTTGCGGTCCAGGGTCACATATTACATAAGTAATGGTTAAATGGTTGCAGGGTTTACAGTGTTGTTAAACATATGTATTCTTTGAAACGAGTTGGCAGAGTAAATCACAAAACGAAATGTTATGATTTCATATCAACTAAATGAGTAAATAATGCATTTTATAATAATGCAATTTAATAATGCAACTGAAAACATAATGCCATGACAGCTGAATACAATAATAAGCTTAAAAAAATAAATAAATAAATAATAAATGCTTAAAAAATACGTCAGTATTGTCAACGTGATCTCATGATAATTCTTATGGATTTTATGTAAATATGTGGTTCTACAAAATGTACATTTACTTACATTTTCACAAACACTAAAATGTACAATACTGATTTATTTACAGCATCTAAAAATGAATCCTTATGAATACTGAAATTTGCGGCATTAATTTTATTGTTATATCAATGGCCTTATGTTTTCAATTGCATTTTTAAATTGTTTACTCATTTACATAATATGAAACGATAACATTTCACTCCATTCTGTGTGATTTCTGCTGCCAGCTCGTTTCCAAGAATAGGCCTACATCATGTATAAAAACTACACTTTAAACCTCTAAAACGAATGACATTTCTGCAATCGTTGAACTGTTACTTATCATGTAATATTTGTTTGCTATGGGACAGGCGTTTTCTCCAACATGCTGTGACTGAAAATAGAACCATAAAATACACCAAAACACAACATAATTACACTTTTTTTGTGCGCTGCAAATATTCAGAATCCATACGATTGCGAGGAACAGGTCCAAATTCAAGCCTTTATTCAGTCATCTCCATCCCGAGCAGCGAGTCCAGCAACTGTAAGCATCAAAGCCCGCGTTGACAGACTCGTTACAAATTCAAACGCTGCCGCTTCAAGAAAAAACAGGTTATTTGGATTACTTTTGGTACTGCTTTTCACATTTTTGTAATAAATAAATGATTGCACTTATCTGTCTGTCATGTTTTTCTTTATACTGTACAGAAATATTTATGTTTAGGTTTAGAGGTAGGAGTGGGATTAGCGACTATACATTTTTTTAATGCTATATTATTACTAAAATGGTCATTTCCATGCATATTTCAGTCAATTAAGTTTTATATCTTTTAATATTTGCTATAAAATGGGTAGGTTTAGGTTTGGGGGTAGGTTAAGGGGTATAAAAATGTAAATTGCTTATTGATGAAATAATAAAAATGCATTGATATAAAAGATACATAAATATTTTACATTTTTTAGCTAAACATATGTAGTTATTTGTAAATTTTAAACGTTGAAATACGTCTAAATTGTGTTTCAGCATCAATAAAAACGTATGAAAATGCAAATTTTGTGGTGTAAATGTTACGTAATAATACCTACGTATAAACAATGAGACCAAGCTAGTATTGTCTGTGTAGATGCTGTAAATAAGTCGGTATCACCTTGGTTTGATTAAGGACCTAAATTCAGCAGGACAGTGGCCTATATATATATATATATATATATATATATATATATATATATATATATATATATATCATATCAGTGCTAGTATTAAATCAAAAACACTGCCAGATTCAAAGAACTGAATTCAAACACTGGGCCTGTGAACATATGTCTGTATCCCCTCTTTTCAACAAACGACATGGTCTAGTCACTAAAAGCCTTTAAGCTGAATCAGTTCTCATTGAAACACAACCCCATTGCATCACTGTCCAACCAGCTGGCTGTGTTTTGAGTTGTTTTATAAAGAGCGGTATGTAGTTTAATGAGCATCTTACACTAGCCTTCAACCACGCTAACAGCACAAGATGACAAGACCAAGAGCTTTCTGATAAAAGAGCCATGGAGAGCATTTCTACAGCCTGTGACAGAACCGGATGACACTTCAATCTGATCACACACATTAACTCCTCATGTCTGAAGTAGGAGGCAGAGGAAGGGAGAGAGAGAGAGAGTGAGAGAGATGCACACCAGTCCGCCTCAAATGTTTGATCAATCCATAATCAGCCTCGTCACAGATCTGTTTATTTCATCCTCTTTTCAAACGAAGAGTGCAGAAATCAGAAAGGTCCATTTTCAAAGTGATAAAAGATTAAAAACTTGCTTTCGAACTTACTCCCCTACAATTTGTCTCGAGTACCAAGGCCTGAGAACGTAACAACTTGATCAACAAGCATTTTGTATAACGTGAAGCAAAAAAAAGCTGAGGGGAAAAAAAGTCTTTTTGACCTCATGCAAATTGCAAGCTTCCACTTCTATCACTGATGACCCTAAATACATTTCAATTCATTATGAAAGAACTCAGTTTCCCTCCTCTACTCCCACTTCCATCCAAGACTCTATCTCTCCAAGTCCTTCAATAATTAACATTGCTGCAAACTCAGTCGTCTCACAAAGCTGTGAATAATAGGAGACATTTGCATTCCCTTTCACTCACGCACACACCCGAGCGCGTTCACTCAGGAGAACTAAAGGTTGATTAATTCAGCAGGCCTGAGTGTCTAGAGCAGATGCTCAGGTGGCTAACGAAGGCAGGCTCATTCATATGGAAGACGGGACTGCTCACAAAGAAATAACGGGAGAAGTGTTCCACTTACAGAGCTTCTCGTTTTTTTTCTTTTTGCTTTCCCCCCCAATTCCTCGGAATGTTCGCCATTAACTACAAGAAAAGGTAAATGAAGGTATTTCGCTTCTTCTTCAAAAAAAAAAAAATGTAAAAAAGAAAAGACCAGCAAGAAAATGTTAAAGGTTTATAACCTTAAAGAACACTTGCGAGATGTGAAAAATCAGAATGATCCTTCTTGTGAGGCCTTTGTACTGAAATTTGAAGCAAAGCTTACAAAAATGACGCTATGATAATCTTTTCACACAATCCCAGTCGCACAATGCTAACAGCAAACTTCACATGTAGAGCGCTCCTTTCCTTATCACTCGCATCTTCAAAGTCTAACACGCACCTGGCGGTTCTTAAAATGACTCGTTCCTAAAAACCATAAAGCACAGCAATGACACACCCACACTCTTCATCAAGAACAAAGGGTTTTTATGGCAAGCGAGGTGACAAATGAAACATTATTTGTACTATTTTAGTGTCAGAGGTAGGCGAGAATTCCTCTCTCCTCTAACCTATAACTAGTGCCACAATCGGCTTATAAATCAATCAAAAACCGGCGCGGCGCATTTATGACGGTCGGCGTGCTGACACTTCGGCACACGCTGTACATCACGTGCCGTAAGAAGAAATGCATGATGTGTCCGGGCGGGAAATATGTAGCCGGACTGCTTTCCGGCCTAGCAGCTGCTCCCGCTCCTGACAGCACATCAGTCATGGAGTTTGACTGGCTCACCGGCAGTAGAGATTACATTTGAAGGGGTCGGGAAGGCTGAAAGATGGCTCGACTGTCAGCGTTTCAATCTGCACACGCAAGGATAATTTGTTCACAGAATTTAAGAGTGGTCCCAGGGAGAGGTGGGGTGGCAATAGATTGGGAAGAACCGAACGAATGGTTTTAATTCATCTGCGATAGACTGTCGTGACAGAGAACGGAGAGAGTGGTGACATCGATATGATACAATATCGTTGGTAAGGTCACCTCCTTGATGAATGGCTCACAGGTTGTGCTCACACGATGCCCTCTCGAACTGTTATGAGAAAAAAAAAAAAGTATACAGCTAACACAATTGTCTTGTGAGAAAAGTTGACTCTGTCCTAAGCAAACTGTTTGAACCAACAACATTAAAGTTTAATAATGGCATGGAATCAGCCATTAACAAACCTTGACAGCTAAAATAACATGCCCACAGGTTGCTGGTTAAGGGTTAATCACTGATTAGTAATGATGGATGACTGGTTAAAATAATTTGCCAAGCACACCAAGTGCTAGATGAGTTCTGTAGATGATTTTAAGCAAAAATGGTTAAAAACATGAAAATCTCAAGTATAATGTAACTGACACAACTGTACACAATTCACACAGTTGTAATGTGATATAATTGTCCATTTTAACCAATAGGTGGCAATGTTGCCAAATTGATTTGGTGTGGTCACCGTGGGATGACAATGACAGTTTGGTGTCAATATGTTAAAGTATTTCTGCGGCATAGTCTCAGAGTATTTTTGGGATTATGTCATCAAATAATTGTCCGTTATGTCCAAATGGCAAAACTGGTATCACTGCTGAGGATGACTCGAAGAAATCCATCAAGACCAGTCTAACGACAATAGACAAAATTAGGTTTAGTTAGATTTTTTAACTACTAGTTGGCACGTTTCAAAACTAAATGTTAATACAGTTTTGTATAGTTAATGTTAAAGGAGAAGTTCACTTCCAGAACAAAAATTTACAGATAATTTACTCACACCCTTGTCATCCAAGATGTTAATGTCTTTCTTTCTTCAGTTGTAAAGAAATTTAGTTTCTTGAGGAAAACATTTCAGGAATGTTCTCCTGAAAAAAAAATGCTGGGTAAATATTGGACAGAACACATGCTGGGTTATTTTGACCCAGCTGGTTGGGTTAAATGTTTTTACCCAACATGTTGGGTTGTTTTATTTAATTCAACTGTTGTTAAAAAATTACTATATTGCTGGCTTAAAATGGGCTGAAAAATAAAAATCACACACAGAATTACTAGAGGCAACAGCAATAATCAATACGCAAGAACAGCCAAGGACAAAAATATAAGACCAACTGAATTTATTTTGGTGAATACATCATAGTTTACAATATTACATACATTTAAACTTAAAAGTTAAAGTTAATTCAAGTGTATTTAACCATCCTCTGCAATCCTTTTTCACCTAAATAGTGCTGATTCACGTGCCAGCGTGTCTGAAATTTGAGCCAGTGATGGGCTGCTGTTCGGCAGAAGAACTACGAACCTCAGACCGCCACCTCACATTTCACTCGTAACTGAAAATTGCCATTTTCCGACTCCATAACCTGCCCATAAACAAACAGTACTGAGATTAGATAACATATTTTAACATAAAAATAAATTAAATTCAGTATAATAAGAATAAAATCAGTTTATGTCATGCAAGGCAAAAGGCTTTCCATCATGAAACACTGCTGATGCGTTTAGCTTTGACATCGTTTACAGCATAGTAGACTTTATAGAATAAATGAAACATATACAAACCTTTATTTCACTGAAGAAGTCCACCATTAGGCAGTGCTGAGAATTGCTCTCTCCTGAAGAGGATGAAAAGCCTGCGCTTCGACTGTAACCCAACAGCTGGGTTGTTTCATCGGAAGGAGGGGGAGGGGTGTATAGTTTCAGCTGTCAGTAAGATTGACCCAGTCACCAACCCAGCGGCTAGGTAACACAAAAACTACCCAGCAGTGGAAAAAACATCCCAACATATAACCCAACATCTAGGTTGAGCCTGCCTTTTAGAGTGTAAAGAGTACACCAAGACACTAGAATGGACACCAAATGATTGCTAAAACGATGCATAAAAGCTATTTAGCTAATGATTAACATTATTCAGCAGCACGATTGGCCTCTGTGACATAAGTGAAGAAAGAAGTCGTTTTAGAGGAACAGCAAGTGATTAAATTAACAGAGTGTCCTAAACAGCCATGACGCGACAAGATTCCAGTGACAAGCAATTTGTCTCTCCACACCAAACGTGCAAAAGGGGGTATGACATACAATCAATCTCAAAACAAAGACAATCAGAACAGTTCTCTCTGTTAATGTGCTCTCTCACATTAATTTAACATACAAGCATTAAAAAAAAAAAACTGATGCCTTGTATTTACATCACTTGGATAATGGTTCACGAGACATCATGCTTTTTACGTTTCTCTTGTGCACAGAAACAGTCAGTGTCTTGAGACATACACGTCTCAGAAATGCACAGGTGCGCTGTCTGGACCCACCAGAAATATTAGATTTTTTAATGCTATTTGAGCATTCATAGGCAGGATTTCAGGATTTCCCCATTCAAGTAAATAGGACCTGGTCTTGGATTCCCAAAAAAAGCTGTCCGGAGGCATTGCAAATATGGCCTCCAAGTGTACTGGTTTTCCTTGAAAGAGACTTTATCAATTAATCACGTTATGTCAGGTTCCAACAGCGTTATATTTACTATGTATCTCTGTATCATGTGATGGCACCTAAAGCCTCTGAATAAAACCTGTTTATTTTACTCCCAAAGGACAGACCTGACTCTAAGACAATATGGCGTAAGTGTTAAATATGTATAATTAGGTGTACAAGTCTTTGAATGTGTTTGATCGCAGCTTACAGCAGATGGTGTGCAGACATACCTATAACACTGTATGTTCTCAACAGACACAATCTGTCTCAGAAACAGGTGTTTCACCTCTTTTTGTCTTCGTTCCTCTTTTTACAGACCAACATCCCCAGCCGAAGAGCTGTCTCTGTTGACTCGGCATGCTGCCGTTTCACGCTTGCTTCTTTCCCGGTCCTTAAGAGGCCATTTCAGGCAGTCCTCGAAGACTGAGCGACACGTCTCCCCTTTTGCTAGGCCAATAAGTGCTATTTGTTTATTTTTAGGCTGTATCCTGCTGACCCAGGAGAGGCTTTTAGCACATTTCCTTGCTTTTCCACCCCCTCCCTCTCTCTTTTTTCCCCCTGTATTGTTTTGAGCATTTTTGTTCCCCCCACTCGTCTTTTGTATTGAACGAGTTTGCTGGAGGGAGAGAGAGTTGGCAGGAGAACAAACGAATCTGTCGGCGACTCTCTCACTTTCGCTCAATCTGTTGCTCTCTCTCCCACCTCCTTCCACTGCTCGTTCTCTCTCTAAGCAGCACAGGTGTTGCTGTGGCAATGATGGCAGCCTTTGTCTGGCACCATGAACTTTGTTATTGCATCTACACACTCGAACATCCCAGATCAGACAGACACACAGATGAACGCATGTACGCACACACGCGCACCGATCCGTTGTATCAGTGTCCTCGGCGTTTCATCATCAAAGCAGCGTGTGGCCGGCGGTTTGAGGAGCAGAATATGAAACGGATAAAACAAATCGTTTGATGTCGGAGAGACAGGCATGCCGTCAGAAAGTACTTAAGCTCTTCCTCCCGACGGAGCGCACAAATTCCTCTCTTTCTTTCCTCATTAAGTTTCCTTCGTCTTCACGCTTCTTTTGTCTTCCCCGTCAGGGCAGTTTCAGAAAGCTTGCATCATTGTTTATGATGCATTATTGTCAGGAGATTAATGAAATAATAAATATTGACTTACTTAAACATTCTGTCAAAGGATAAGGCGCGTGATCTTTGGGTGTGCACAAGCAGCCGTGCATTTCAACCCAGATCTTTGCCCGAGGAAACTTCAGTGACTTCAGTGCTCGTAGGCTATATTTTTCCACGAATCTCAATAGAAGAAAAAAAAAAACTGTATGTTTTTCATACCAGTTCACTGATTTAGTGAGCCGAGCGGTTTACTTACTTGTGTTGACAAATACGGTTTATTCTAGCAGTGCTTACGCATGTGGTCCAGCGGTGGTGTGTGGTCGACTTCTGAAGTGAGGCGGCCAAATCTTTGCTCTGTTGTACACAACCACCCTATAATGATAAAAATCTTTATAAGTAATCAAATCAAGCCATTCTCAGCATAGTGTCTGTGTGATGTCACAAAACCCAGGCCGCTCCCACGATAGCTGATTGACATGGGCGTCTTACCTTAGACCCGCCCTGTGTGAGCTGTGAACTGTCCGCCATTGTTTCGACGCCAGTGCAAGAAGTAGACAAGAATATCTTCGATTGAGCTATTGAGGTGTTTTGTTGTTGGATGTAATAATAAACATAGCAGCCGTCATTTACTCCCGACATCTGAGAGGGTAAAGACGCAGAGGATTAACGTTACTTTCATTTTTTAAGGAAATGTGCCCAGCGATCCACATAAATGCGTCTATGTTCGTGCAAATCATTCGCGATCCAGCTTATCCTACAGCAACAGTGAGCGTAAGGCTTTTTTATGCATCTTTGCAAATCACCTTTCTTAATAATGTGCTAGTCAGCAAGTTTCACGGCTACACCTGGCTAAATGCGGCTAAAGCAAACAGAACGTCTCGTAAGCCCACGGAAGAGAGGTAAGCAGCGCTCATTAGCATTTAAAGGCAAATGCAACAAAACGCTTTAAAAAGGGCTGATTTTGACAAGGTTAAAAGGGTGGTTTTTTTACACTACCACTTAGATATTTTAACCAAAGTATGTTATAGACTTCTCATTAAGACCCTAATGAATCACATCAACTTGTGGAAAATGGGCATCTGATGAATCCTTTAACTTCACTATCAACAATCAACCAACATTATAATATGGCAGCAGCAAATTTGCAACAAGTATAAATAGCAACACTCAACTTGTCACATGCATTTTGCCATTTCGCTCCTTGACAGTGACATTTGACTAACATTTGTCTACCCTTCTGTAGGTCAATATTACTTCATATTTGTTTAGTTTTATTTCTTCATTATCTCCATGTCAGTTATTTTATCATCCATTTTTTTTGGAGGAGACACGGTCTCACGTCTCCTCAGATAAAACGCCCAGATGGGATCGCATCTCAAAGAGATCACACTCATCGCCACCGTACTGCCACACATCAACACCAAAGAGGAGTCAAGCAGCCTTTAAAGTGTAAATATATCAGAACGACCTTTGTTTAGTCAAAAATATGAATATGCGTTCATATATTTGAAGATGAAAGGGTCGATATCTAACATGTGTCCGACCTCATCCGTTTGAGTCTTTGAAGCGCCTCAGAGAACTATGTTTTGAAGGTATTCTCATGTTAACCTTAAAAAGCGTGCATTACCATGTGATTGATCACCTGATCATACGACACGGATGAAAGGTGTTTGTGATTCCCAAATAAGGTCAAAGCGAATGCAAACAAGGGCGAATTTTTGTTTCCCGCCAATTTGATTTCTTTAGGTCTTTCATTCAGTTACTTTATTTACTAACGCTGGACTCGCGTTAGATCCACCGACTAAACAAAAGCACGTCTTTGAAAGTGTCCGTCTGAAAATCAGTCAAAATGCAATTACAGCTGAAACTACATCCTAACACAGCAGATGGCAAGGTGTCTAAGAGGCTTTGGGACATCTCCTGCACTCAAAAGAATAAAGAAACATTTTACAGGCAACTGAATATGTAAAAATGTGTGTCATTGAGCGGCGAGACAGGAGTGCCGTGATTATGGGTACGGCGTATGACAACACCGCACATGATTGGGCGCTTAAGGATGACAAATCAGACTCACAAAAATAACACAACTATGATGTCATCAATAAATCAGCACTACACCATTGACACTGTTATAATTCGATGCCAGAAGGGGATTGTCGGTGAACAATGGAACGCAGCAGAGTTTTTTTTTTTTCCCGCTACCTCGGAATGGAAGGATGAAACAAATCGCTCGGATGTCAACTGAACGAGAGAGTTAATAATTCATTTGTCTGGT
>JAHKKF010383518.1:0-11186 GCA_019740295.1 Labeo calbasu | reverse complement strand
CACAGGTGTGTCTAAATACAAATTACAGGAGCATCACATGCTTGAAAAGCAATTATTTCTTACAATTTTGACAAGGTGCCAATAATTTTGTCCAGTCCTTTTTTGAGTTCTGTGTGAAATTTTATCAAGTTTGACTTTTCTTTTGTGTTTTTTGTGTTGTTGAGGTGCGAACAAAAACAATAAGCACGTGAATACCAAAACATTTGCAATTAGAACAGTTTTCTGAGAGAAGTGTTGCATTTTCTGACAGAATTGCAAGGGTGCCGATATTTTAAGCCATGACTGTAAACAGACAGCTCCGTGTTCTTCCGCAAGAAGCATGCAGTTATGTTTATTAACCGCTGGAGTGCCAAAAGTTATGGACTGTGCCTTTAAGATATTTTTAATGGGTTATGACCCTGCATAGACAGGAATGCAAATACCACATTCAAGGCCCAGAAAGGTAGTAAGTACATCATGAAAATAGTCCATGTGACATCACTGGTTCAACCTTAATTTTATGAAGCTACAAGAGTACTTTTTGTTCTGTGAAGAAAACTAAAAATTTGACTTTATTCAACAATTTCTTCTTGTGTCAAACGCACATTCACAAGAGCACCACAACACATGCATGTGGTGCTTCTGATTCAGGAGCTGTTGTTCTGACATAAACCTGGATGCCCTGCACCTTGTTTGCAAGAAGAGGAATGCACATACGTCGTGGTACTCTTGTGAACGTTAAAGCGTCAAAGACTGACACAAGAGAAGAAATTATTGAATAAAAAGTTATTTTAGTTTTCTTTGCCCACAGAAAGTATTCGTGTAGCTTCGTAAAATTACAGTTGAACCACTGATGTCACATGGACTATTTTAACAATGTCCTTACTACCTTGTGCCTTGGAACATGGTAGATCCGTTGCTGTGTATGCAGGGTCAGAAAGCTCTCGATTTCATTAAAAATACCATATTTTTTGTTCTGAAGATGAACTAAAGTCTTAGAGGTTTGGAACGACATGACAGAATTTTCATTTTTGGGTGAACTGTCCCTTTAAGAGAGATACCAGAGTCTCCCATCAGACTCCAAAAAATAAGAGCATAGAGTGGGAAAGGTCTCCATCTAGTGGTTGTTTACTGTAGTGGCATTTGAACCACACAGGACCTGGTGTTCAGAAGTCACAAATGTTTTCATGACAGACCCAAATGTCTGCCAAGCTTATATTTGGCCTTTGCAGTTATCTGTATCAGCCTCAGACAACCTACGTCAATTCCAAAATCTACAGCAGTGAATGAGAAACAATTTGTTTCAGTTTTCTTTGGGAATACTGATGCTAAATAATAGGAAAAATGTAAAAACATTACTATGAATTATGCGTCTAATTAAATATATGATTATGTTAATTTTTATAATGAGTATACTGACGTGCTGTCTGTGTGTGTAGGTGTGACTGTCATTGATAAGCCTCTCTGAGCGGCTGTGGCGTTGTTGAACACTGGAGCTGAAGCTGACGTACAGCAGAGGATTCGCTCACACTGAAGCTCTTACCACGGCTGAGACTTCATCGTGGAACTGCTTCACCATGGACATGGCCTGGAGAATACTGCTCTCTCTCTCTCTGTCTGTATCTCTCTCTCTCTCTCTCTCTCACACACACACACACACACACACACACACACACACACACTCATTCAGATACATAACTACAAGCATTCGCACACTACCTCTTTTTGTCTCTAGTATATACACTTACACACTTTATCTCTCTTTTCTTTCTGTTTCTCTTGTTTGAGAGTAGTCAAAGATGACGTTTATTGCACTTTGAGGAGCACTGACGAAGCAGAATCGAAAAGCTCTGAGAAGAGACTGGTGCAAATATTTGGCCAGCGCGTCTGCGTTTGAGCTGAGGGGACGGGTAGCGGTTTTTGCTGCTTGATCTTTTGACCTGAAGGAACCTCATGATGGTTTTCGCTTATTCGAATAAAGTTTGAGGGAAAATGTGTCTAGTGTAGGACCAGCACTTTGTTGCCTCTTGGAAGGTTGTTTATGAAGTCACTGGACTTAAACCATCTTCATTATGAAGGTTGGATGATGATGTGAATTTCGTTTTATGGCTAGAGCTGAAACTTTGCTTGCTTATATGCGAGAAGGCTCTCTATTGAAGACGAACAAACTTTTACATTTTGCAATTTGTTTGCCAAACAACATTTGAAGTCTTAAAGTTTGAACTGTCTGTTGTTGTTTCTTTTTCTTTTTGTTTTAATATCCTCTGGCTTTTTTCTCGTGGTCCGATCGTTGGAGAACTGCGATCTTTGAGACGTTAACGCGAATGCTTCGGCATGCACGATACTGTGGACTGATGCTGGTTGCTTGGGTATTAAACCGCTTTGCATGGTTCTAAATACTGATGTTTGTGTGCCATTCTTGAACTACTGCTGTACTCACTAACCAACGTGACGTGCTCTCTGTACTAGCGGTATTGAACACTGAAGAAGTGTAAAGGTACTACTTCTTATACAAATCTTTCTCTTTTTTTCTCTCTTTCTCTCTCTTTTTGTTCTGTTCTTCTTCACTCTCTATTTTTCAGTCTTTGTTTTCTGTAACTTCAATGGTTTTCTCTATTCTGCTCTTGCTGTTTAGTATTTAACTATCTTTAACTACTGTCACCGAGCCTATTAATGAATATATATATATATACAACAGTGTATTATTAATTGTCAGTCAAGAGGAATGTTGTGTTCTTGAGGTTTCATAACTTGTTTTATATCATTAATAATAAACATGCTTCTAGTAAATACACCTAACATTAAGATTTTTTGTATGCGTGTGGGAGAGTGTCTGTGTTTGCAGTATAATGGTAGCTGCTATTTTCAATGTGAGAGTAACTTGTGCGAAATACATGTGAACCTTTTTACTTGAAGTATATTTTGATAAATTATGCATGTATTTGGTACTTAATAATGCAGAGAAATGAGAGCGAGAAATCTTGTTTGAATACACTGCTTTAAGAAAAAATGTTACATTTTAAAATAGATTAAAATAAATGAACAAAAATAATGCAAATAGATACAAACAAACAAACAAAAAATAGATTAAAAAGTAAATACATTAACAGACATTAGATTTTAATAAACAAGTTAGGTCAAAACAAATGAATGTTGAAAATAAATGAAAAAAAAAAGATAATATTTAAATAAATTAAAAATAATGTCATAAATGCAAATGGATATAAGCAAAAAAAATAGATTAATAAAAAATAAATAATAAATTAACAAAACATAATATTTATATAAATAAATAAATTAGATCAAACAAATTAATGTTGAAAATAAATGTAAAAAAATAAGATAAGATTAAAACGACAAATTTCATAAATGATCAAAACAAAAAAATTAAAAAATAAATACATCAACAAACATAAGATCAAAATAAGTAAATTAGATCAAACAAATGGTCAAAAAAAGTTTAAAAGATTAAGATAATATTAAAATAAATTAACAATTATTTCATAAATGCAAATAGATATAAACAAAAAATTGATTTATAAAAATAAATACATCAACAAACATAAGATTTAAATAAATAAATAAATTAGATCAAACAAATGAATGTTGAAATGTAAAAGATTAAGATAAGATTAAAATAACAAAAATAGTGTCATTAATGCAAATAGATACAAAAATAATGATTTGTAGATTAAAATAGATA
Organism: Labeo calbasu; assembly: GCA_019740295.1. Lineage (NCBI taxonomy): Eukaryota > Metazoa > Chordata > Actinopteri > Cypriniformes > Cyprinidae > Labeo > Labeo calbasu. Next base: position 7,504 of record JAHKKF010383518.1, on the reverse strand, counting down.
AATTAGACCAAAACAAATTAATGTCATAAATAAATTTAAAAGATTAAGATAAGATTTGATATAATAATAATAATAATAATAATAATAATAATAATAGTAATAATAATAATAATAATAATAATAATGTCATAAATGGAAATAGATATAAACAAAAAAATAGATTTCTAAAAAAATAATACATCAACAAACATAAGATTTAAATAAATAAATTAGATCAAACAAATTAATGTTGAAAATGCATTTAAAAGATTAAGATAAGATTAAAATAACAAAAGTAATGTCATAAATGTCAAAATGGTTTTAAAAAGTGAATACGTCAACAAACATAAGATTAAAATAAATGAATTAGACCAAAACAATTTTATAAATAAAAATAAGGTTAAAATATATGTAACAAAAAATTATTTAATGGTACTATAAAAAAAATGTATACTATAAAAATGCAATATGATAATAAGCAGAAAAAATGATGTTACAATAGCTTAATAGAAACTTTTTTTTTTCAAATAATAGTTCAGGCACATTTATTTTAATTTTCACATAAAAATTTGATACAAACAAAATAAGTAAACACATAATAAAATAAAAATCAGATTAAAACAAATAAGTAAATAAATACAAAAATAAATACAGCGCTGTGACAGTACAGTACTATAATGAGTGGGGGGAAACGTAATTCAATAGAAACCAAATATCCAAATAATATTTTAGACATATTCACAGTATAATTTGTATACTGTCTCGATTCTTTATACAAGAACCTACACAGTTGTCTTTTAAATTTTAGAATGAGGGTCTCTCGCACGTCGATGGTCATATTTGGGGTCCACAGCATCTAAAAAACTAAAAACCCTTTACTCATAGAGCACCTCATTGCTTGGAGGTGCAGTCCAGTCAGGTTATGAAAGACAAACGCGTTCATGATTGGCTGGAGCCGCGGAAACTCGAGGTCTCACTATCGTCAGTTCATTCCCTCAACCAATCAGTCCGTGGCCTCTGCCCGCATACGTCAATCTCCTTCTCGCCGCAGCCAATCAGCGCACGGCCTCAGCCCTCACACATCGTCTCCTCTTGTCTCAGCCAATGGTGCTATGTAAAGTTCTATTACATTAAAAGCAACCGTTCTGCCAGCGCAGGTAGAAGAACAGCTTCTCACAGGTGAGTCGACAGCCCGTTCATGCAGAAATACAGACTCTTACATTAAGATATTGTTTGGAATGTTATTTTAGAAATGTTTTTAAGACATTAAGAACTACTTCCGCTTTTCAAGTGGCCTAAATAACGTTAGTTAGAGTTGCAGAATGATGTAAACACGCGAGAAGGTAAATGTTACTGTTGAATGTCAACAGTGTATTTTTTGTTTGGGAAATTATTTCGATATATTTTTCCCTCTGAGAGATAAATAAAATAATTATAGATCATGATAGTAATCGTGATTTATTAGACTGACCAGTTCATAACCATGAAGTAATATAACTAAGATAAACAGTTACGGTGTTTCTATTATTTTTAAGCATTTGTATATTTAATTACTTATGGTTATGCAACCAGACCAGCTGATTTTGTCTTATCTGGCTACAAAAATATAATAAACATAACCAATTATAGTGTCTCTGTTATATTTTAGCAGTTCTGAACATGTCAGGTTGTAATTCATGTTCATATATAGCACTGTCCTGATATGATGTAGTTCCATATTAACTACCTGTCCTTCAGACTCTGAGATAGATAACTGAGCCTCATTGATCTTTATTTATGTCATTTGTTTATACAGTCACTCATTTGAAGAGTCCCACTGACTCGCTGCCATGGAGGTGAACGGCACAGCCAACATTCTGTCTTCGGCGTATCTGGCGGTGGAATTTGTGGATTCGTTTCTTCCAGCAAATCCACTGCAGGAACCTCTGAAGCACGCATGGAACCACATGCTGCAGAACTATAGTAAATTCCAGATTGCCACCTGGGGCTCGCTCATCGTCCATGAACTGATCTATTTTCTGTTTTGTCTGCCTGGATTTATCTTTCAATTCCTTCCTTTCATGCAGAAGTATAAGATCCAACCGGTACGTGGAATCAAAGGAATTTAGAATTTTTATAGTGTCCTTTCTAGTTAAAAATAGAAAAAACATCTTGTTTTTATTAACTCATATATGTTTTTGTCATTGTGCTTGCAGGATAAACCAGAAACATGGGAGAAACAGTGGAAGTGCTTCAAGATGCTGCTGTTTAATCACTTTTGCATCCAGCTACCGCTCATCTGCGGGACGTATTACTTTACTGAGTTCTTCAGCATCCCTTATGACTGGGACTCCATGCCTCGCTGGTGAGAACACTTCTCACATTTATATAATGATTGAAATTAAAAAAAAAAAGCATAATAGGCCAATGAAGTCCTGAGGTTGTACTGTGGCTTTTTGAAGCCAATATGCCTTGTTTTCATTTTTTAAAAATCTCTTTTACCATCTCAGGCCCTTTATATTGGCTCAGTGCTTTGGTTGTGCAGTAATTGAAGACACATGGCACTACTTCCTTCACCGAGCCCTACATCATCGCAGAATCTACAAATACATTCATAAAGTCCATCATGACTTCACTGTAAGTTGCTCGCACTCTCGTAAAGACATACTGAATGTGCTGATAAAAGGAAACGATATGATAGCCAATACTTGTAGAGGCATTTTAAATAAAAAAAATTTGGTGAATTTATACTGTTATATATTTTTATGTTAGTTTTATATTGTAATATCTACATATGTAACACAATACAAAATTGCAACAATATGTATTGTATGTAGTTCACCCAAAAATGAACATTTAATTTAGATTTTTATTCATATATAAACAGTGATCAATGAACTGCCATTCAAAACTTTTTTAAAGATTTTTAATGTTTTTTAAAGAAATCTCTTTGCTTGTCAAAGATTTGATCAAAAATACAGAGAAATAAGTAACATTATGAAATATTATTGCTATTTAAAACAATTGCTATTTAATTTAATATACTTTAAAATATAATTTATTCTGTGATGCAAAGCTAAATTTTCCTCAGCCATTACTCCAGTCTTCAGTGTCACGTGCTCCTTCAGAAATCATTGTATTATGTTGATTTATTATTAGAATTATCAATGTTGGAAACAGTAGTGCTGCTTAATATTTTTTTGGAACCTGTGATTCTTTTTTCAGGATTATTTAATGAATAAAAAGTTAAAAAGAACAGCATTTATTCAAATACAATATAAGTGTTTACTTTCACTTTTTATCAATTTAACATATCCTTGCTGAATAAAAGTATTACATTTGACACTGAAGACGGGAGTAATGATGCTGAAAATTCAGCTTTGCATTGCAGAAATGAATTCTATTTTAAAGTATATTAAAATAGAAAACAACTGTTATAAATTGCAATAATATTTCACAATATCACAGTATTCTTCTGTATTTTTGATAAATATACGCAGCCTTGAAAAGCAGAAAAAAAAGTAAAAATCTTACTGATCCCAAACTTTTGAACAGCAGTGTATGTCCACCATAGTTTTATTTTAGCCAAGTAATTAAATAAATATATATATATATATATATATATATATATAAATTTATATTCTGGTGTCACCTTACTGTACTTTTGTTAACTGTTTATATGTCTTAGAAGTAAGAATTATTTCATACTGTATTTTGTCTTGAACCAAAACATGCATTGTTAAACCCCTGGTAATTTAAAGTTTAAGTATTTTATTTTATTTTGCTATTTCTTATTTTGTATTTTAATTTTATTCTTAATAATTATAGCTGATCTGTCATCTATTTCCTTGTATGTTAGGCTCCATTTGGTATGCAGGCAGAATATGCCCACCCTGCTGAGACTATTATTCTGGGGGCTGGATTCTTCATTGGCATCATGATCTTCTGCAATCACGTGATTTTGCTCTGGGCCTGGGTCACTTTCCGGCTGCTTGAAACCATTGATGTTCACAGGTGAGCTCAGTACACACGCTGCAGTTATATGGATGTAGTGTAGATTTTATTAATGAAAACTATGCTGAAAACTGAGAAAAACTTTACCAAAATCACTCTATATATTCTTAGTCTAAAAGAGGAGAAAATAATATAGACTGTTTTTAACAAGCTTCTAGCAGCTTTCATTCTTTGGGTTGCCAGATTGCAAAAGTTTATATATCACCCCCATCAGAGTTTCCTCCTAAAAGCCTCTTGGAGGCCATGTGTTTAACTTAATCTTTACAACCTGGCAACCATGTGCACACACACTCTCTACAATGTGGAAAAGGTGTCAATTATCTGAAAACACATCTAAATTGGAGTAGCAATCTCCACTGGGATATTTTGTTCAAGCCAGTCAGTGTTTTTACACGTGACCTCTTATGCTGTTCGCTGTGACCAAATTTGTGATCTAAGCTGTGATGAACTCTAAATATGAATAAATCCAAATATGGATGTCAATTATATTGTTTATGATTGTGGTTGCTAAATAAATGCACATACGTAACCTCAATGTAACAAAACAAACTTAGTTTGTTGTTTCAAAAGAAAAACATTAACATAATTTGTAAATATAAATATTAGGAATTTTACTGTTTTAGATTTTAAAAGAAGCTGTTGAGTTTTACCAGTTTAATGTAGCGAGTGTTTATTTATATTATAATATAATAAATCAGAACGCGGTGAGTAAGTGGAGTAAAATAAACCATGCAGTTGAGTTGATATTTTGTGGATTTGTGTGAAAGTGTGAAAGAGATATAATAACAAAACAATACTCAGTCATGACCAGTAAAAATTATTACAATTATAATTTTGAGCAAAATAAATGTTTTATTTACTAAACCTGGATTCACAGATTTTAGTCAACTAAAACTTGACTAAACAAAAAGAAAAAAACAGGAAAGGTTGACTAAATATGCTACAATCAGGACTAAGTATTATAAAATAGCTGACAAAATTAAAATTATATTTTGCAGTGTCAACACACATCATGCTAATAATAACTTAATACAACACTAGGGGGCGCTATATTGACAATGCATGCATTTGAAAACCTTGCACAATTAAACTACATCACCAGAACTATGTGGACACCACCTTTTAATTCACAACTTTGGCTATAACAACAGTCCTGTGAATTAAATTAAATATTGCATGGACAGTATACCCTACTAAATGTTTTAGAATTCTTCTTTCATCATATAATTTAGTTTTATGCTATGTATGTGTTGCAATTTTTGACGTTCCTTCTTTTGTCCTCTCTTTAGTGGTTATGACATTCCTCTGAACCCCCTGCATTTGATTCCATTCTACGCTGGAGCTCGTTTCCATGACTTCCACCACATGAATTTTGTGGGCAACTATGGATCTACGTTCACTTGGTGGGATAGGCTTTTCGACACTGATTCCCAGTTTAAGAAACATTACTCACAGAAGACTGTGAAGAGCGACTGATTGACAGAGATACACTCACTCGCATACACTGATGCTTCACCATCACCCAGAACAATCTATCTCTCATGGACTCCTGTGTGGGCTTTGGTTGGTTTGATGCTTTTGCATAGCCTCCTGCTGCACACACTCACTGTAAAGTATTTAAAATCAGACTGAATGGATTCAAATCAATGCCAGCTTCTTAAAGCAATGTGCCTTTGAAAAGAAAAAACACACCCCACAGTTATCATTAGACCACTGGTCACGCTACTCCAATGCACTGTTTGATAGGAATGAAAGAATTTTAGCCCATGTTCTGTGCTCTCAGTTATTAAACATTCATCTGTTTCAAGTAATAATGACATTGTTCCTCAAAAGCACTTTACTTTCACCTAAACAAAGACGCAATGTTTGAAATTGTTATTTTTGTAATGGCTTTCCTGCTTTGTTGCCTTACCTGATTCTTTGCTCAATTTCTGTAAAGATTTTATAACTTTCCACAGTGACCACCTATAGCATATAGATATGCCTTGGAAAGGATTTGGGGAAAAAAATAATTTAAAACAAAAAAAAAAGGAAAAAGAAACACATGGTTCTTAAAGGAGAAAGCTAATTGAGATGTTAGCTTTAATTTAAAGAAAACTTAATAAAAACAATTTAACAAAAATGTTGACTCTGCAGTTGTGTTCTATTTAAACTGTATAAGCTCGCAAACACAGCTCCCAAAATGTGTTGTCCTTACGGTTTCACATTCTTCATCGAGTCAAATGTCATATTACAGTATGTAAAGTGCCATATGTGGTGGGTAAACAGTCCCAGAACAGAAATACTATAGTATTTAACATGTCATATGATGTGGGATATACTTATTACTGTCAGGGCTCTACAGTGCGACCATTTTCAGTCGACTTTAAACCACTGCGTGCGACTATGAAAAAAAATATAGTGTGTATTCACGTTGAGTCTTCAATCGGTCATTTTGATGGCACTGAGCGCAAACAATGCCACTGAACCGAAGGAAACTCGCATATTTTGCTGATTATTGCTGCTGAAAACTATATTATTGTAATGTTTTGGGCTGCTCTAATCGATCAGACATTAGGAGTACTATAGACTGCCAAAAGTTAGAAAAAAAGGCATTTGTGGTTGAACTGAACCAGGATTTCCAGGGCAAGAATCTTGACAATATTCTTATAATTTCCAGTCAGGTAGGTGAAATATTAGGCTAATATCTTAATTAACACTTTTGTACATATATTTACCACCTAATAATTTTAGTTTGTCAAAATATTGCGCCCTTTCCTACTTAATAAGTCGTTCAATGTACGATTTAGCAGCCTCCACACATTTTTTTCCATGGTTTAGATGGCATAAATTAGAGCGACGTATTCAGTAGTACATTAACCGTGCAATCCATGCTGTTGTTTAACCAAAATCGTGACACAACAGTTCAATAAACACGAAGTTAATATTAAGTGACTTACATTATCTGACTATAACACTACAGCTTGATTTTGCTCTATTTCGTCAGTTGCAAACAAAGTCACAACTGAGCCGCTGCGCATCTCCAAGCAAACACAGTGGTGTTTCCTTTATGATTAAACGAGCGTGTTTAAATGAATCTAGTGAGTCAATTTCCCATTCATAAAGATAGTCTCTTGCTTTATTCTTGAATAAATCAGCTGTTCGAACGAATCAACTAAATGAATGATTCAGTAATAAAATCAGTGACTTGCCGCCGCCTACTGTCAGTTTTAGTTTCATTTTTAAAGTATCATTTAAGTTATTTAAATTATTTCGTATTTTCATATTCAAAATGTTATATCTAAAACATTAATCTCAACCACTTGCCACATGCCACTTTTGTGTTCTGTGCTATTTCTGTAGTACAAATGATTCGTTATTTTGATAATAATTTTTTTATTATTGGCAACTTCTTATTCTATTGTGTCAATTAGGAATTTTGGTAAAAGCTTATAAATATAATCTTCTGAATTTGACATAAAAGATGACATTTATATATATATATATATATATATATATATATATATATTTTTTTTTTTTTTTTTTTGAATAT
>JAHKKF010383415.1:0-11705 GCA_019740295.1 Labeo calbasu | reverse complement strand
AATGAACGCACTGAACTATCGGACTGCACTGATTAAGTAGTGGATTTCTGGATTCAAGATTTTTTTCTCTCGGCGTGACGTAATACAGCTGCATAAATATGTGCCCGTGTTAACTTGTGACCAGTGTTTCACTGGTTTATGATGTTAAAGTACATTTCATGGAGTCTCAGATAACTAAATTTGTGGCTACTGTGGTTAAATTACAAACGCTATTGTTAAACTTCATGTACTGTAGTAAAAGCATGGTGCATTTTCTTCAGGGACTAGCTGATGTCTCATTTGATGAATATAAAAACTTGACGTTATTTCCACATTGTCTTGCCGTTTTTATAGCCTTTTCTGTAGTCGAAAAGCTGCATATTAATGCTACACTTTGTAAACGTGTTACTTTTTTATTTGCTGTAGCATTCCCAGCTGAACAGATGCGGGAACTGATGTTTATAAAATATTTAATTTCTCAAAAAACACCGTAAGAGCTGAATAAAACAAACAAACAAACAACCAGTTATTTGCATGCAAAGTATGCAAATGATGCCCATTACAAACCTATAGTCTAATGAATACACATTTGCAATCTAGCTGACCACACAATTAATAGTGTGACAAGCACATTCTCAATATACAGGCATAAATGATAATCTTGCCTTACTGTACAGTAGTAAGCCTGAATAATATCAATTATTTAATCACTGACAGTAACAATATTTGATGCACATAAATCAACTACCAAAGTTTGGAGAAGGGTCTGGCTGCAGACATGCACCTGCACTCTCAGACAATTGCACTTCCGGAAGTGACGTCACTTTACTTTATTTTATTTATATTCATTTATTTATTTTTATTTATTTTTTCATTTTTTTTATTGAATCTCTCAACATATTACAACAGTAGCCAGGTGGTGAAGACAAGGAAAAAATAACTACTGTTGTAAAATGTTGAGAGATTCAATTAAAAAAATAATAAATATATAAAATAAAGCAAAAAATAAAATAGACTGCAAATGACTTCACTTGCGGAAGTGCAGGTGTCTGAGAGTGCAGGTGCATGTCTGCAGCCAGACCCTATTGAAAGTTTTAACAACTGACAAACTTCTTTCAAAATACTACCTGAATAACTTGATATAATTTTATAAATTACAATAATCTCCTTTTAGAGTGCAATACGAAATGAAATTTAGAGAGAAAAACATAAAACATATAAAATGACCAAATAAAGACCAATGAATGAAAACAATGAATCACACTCTCTCTGAATAACAACATTATTGACAACAGCGCCCTCTATGGATGGAGGTAAAGATGACAGTCATTGGGGGATTTAATGGTCATTTGTACTTGCATTCACTAGAAGAATAAATCGGAAGGTATAAAATATAAACATTGTTTTCTGCATGTGAATGTATTCACAGTTTACATATGGGTGTTTCTTCAACTAAGGGCACTTTTAGCCTTGTAAAGTTGAAAAAAACTTGTTCAAAAGTCACGTAACAGTCTCAAGTTTAAATAATTTGTCTAGTTTTAAGGTCTGTATAAGAAGACAAACTTGGATTACAAGAGAAATGGTTAATATTTTACATTTTTTCTGACCTGCAATGAACAAATGTCATTTCTACTACATCTCAATATACAGCTTTTATTTAAAATATAATAACTTATGCCACTCAAGAATTGTCTAAGATCATTTTTACTAGTTTTACAATGTACAATAATTATACATTTGTCGATGAGATAAATTAACTGCTCTAATGATCAAATGCTGAATTGTACATTTATCACACTCTGAAATTAAATATTGTTTGGGTAAGAGCTTAATAAATAATAAATAACTTGCATTTTCATATTAAGTAGAGCATGATCTCATAAATTGTGGATACATTTTTTATGTGTGATGAACTTTTTAAATATTTTTTTAAAAAATGTGTGTTGTGGTGGAAATGACAATGAATTAACATGAATGTAGGGAAACAGTAGAGGAATTTATTAGAAAACATTCTTAAACTCATCACACTCATTAAACTCAATTCACAAAATCTTTAAACATAACCACACCTGCTTTAAGTGTATTGCTGAGTTTGATGTATAAAACTGATTTGTCTCACAGATGAACGGTTACAGTGCATACTGTAAATAACGGACACAACTGATGGCAAGGCAAAAATATAAGCAATAAATGTTGCATCAAAATTTCACTATTGTGAGATAATTATGAGGCTATATAATTGTGAGAGGTCAGGCTCAGCTTTTATTTTATTCCTATAGGCCTGTGACCTTTCTTTTGTTGTCTTAGGTGGCATCTTAAAAATGGATAAAAATTAAATCAATCAAAATAAAAGTTATTTAATTTAGAAATAAAACTAATATCATAATATAAATATAAAAAGTATTGTATTATAATATAAAAAGTATTACACAAATCTACTCTTGCAATCCATATCAATTGTATTTTCTAACCACAAATGTCATTTCCACCACGTGCTGCCAAGTTTAAAAGTCTGGGTGTGTGACAAGGACAAAACGTGATTTTGACACCTATAAGGAGAGGAAAAGTATGAAAAAGTCATAATAGAAAGGTAGTAAAAAGTTTTAAGGAGGTTTTATTGTTAGTTTGACAAAGAAAGAGGAATTTGTCCAAAATTGTATGTATTTTTAAAAATATGACCAAATAACATAAAAGTGCCCATAGTCTAAGAATCACCCATATAGGCTAAATAATCACACTGTTTGATCATATCAAAATGAATTAACTTAAAAAAAAAATAATTAAAAAAAAAAAAATGATAATAATAAAATCACACAACATCAGCTTGACACAGGGATCGAACCCATATTAAATAGTACAAAGTATTGGTCAAAAGCTGCTTACAAATATTGCTTTGTAAACTTGTTAACTTGTCACTAGATATCTCATTTGATTATAACAATATATGAAAATCTGAACGTTATTTTCCCTTCAGAATACTGCTTATGAATATATTACGTAAACTATTTAAGCTAAACGATCATATGGTTTGATATACAATCAGAAAAGTTACACATTGTGGAAAGTAACAAAACCCATTAACACAGCAAAACCTTGCTCTTACATATAAGGATGTACTGTAGCCTACTACAGTAATTGTGATCCAGCGGTTCATTGTGTTACATATTACTATTAGCATGTTTAACATGTTTAATCCCTGTGCTAGTTGGTCAAACTAGTTCTTAAGACATAATTTTGAATCACAAAAAAAAAAAAAAAACCTTACCAATATCAAGGCAGGCCTTGTTATCACTGACTTTATGACAAGTTCCGCCTGCTGTGGGATCTCTATTTCAGTTACATTTATTTAAATTATAGCCTGCATTAAAAGTTCATATTGATCATGTTCATATAGTGTAATATAATATAAATCATACGCTGTCAAAATAAAATAGCTCATAATTTATGCAGTCCCTAATGAAGATTACAAAAGTGACCATAGTTCAACCATATGCTATTTGTAGATTGTAGATACTACAGTAAACATATTTTAACCATGTATAAACAAACAAATAACATATATAATTGCAATTAAGGCATATTGAATGTTAAAATGCATTTCAAATGTACAGTTAAGTGGGTATCATTGCTCATTTGACTCTTAGTAATTTAATAATTTAATACATTTCATAATTTACAAGTTCAATTTAGAGAAGTATTGTATCGGTATCGACATCAACGATACTGGCCTTTAAAAGAATCGGTCTGGTATCTAAAACATGATCAGTGGTATGGCTCATCCCTAAAAAATGAATGTGTGCAGGTCTTAAAGGGACAGTACTAAACATGCTGCCGCAAGTCACCATTATTTATATAGCACTTTTATCAATACAGATTGTGTCAAAGCACTTTACAGTATCAAATAGGTAAACAGTGTGTCAGTAATGCAAAAGGACAACAGTAAACACTCAATTTTCAGTTAAAGGCAGTTCATCACTGATTTTTGTGATTTTGGTTGACCGAGACAATGGAAACAGACATAGCTTTAATTTGGTGTGAAGTTGCTTTGCAACGATATGTATCGTGAAAAGCACTATACAAATAAATTTAAATTGAATTGAATAACTACGTACCGTACAATGAGCCATTAGTTGCATATGTTTCAATCCTCACACTTCATCTGACCAGCACAAATCCAACAAGTAATGCTACACCAAACTGCTTCACAACAACATCCCATAAACCTTGAGTTTCTATAAACATTCTCTCTTATCTATTCATATAGACAAAACAGTTAATGAAACCTCGCAATCATAAGATTAAACAATGAAAATAACTAGAAATATAAAACATCATAAAATAATGAATAAATTATCAAATAATAAAATGATATAAATGGTAAATGATAAAACAATAGTGTAAATTACATGAATGAGTAATGATTATAAAGGAGAACAAGAAAATAAACAAGAAAAGAAAAAAAATCAGAATGAATGGTCGCTCTCTTGATGCAACAGTTTGTATTTGATGATTCTCAGATCCTTCATGTAGTTGATCAAACATATTTAATAATTCTCCCTATAGAAACATGAGATTTGTGCCTATAATATTTTAAAACTAATAATGTGAAGATCAATGTTCTTCTTTAATGGAAAGTTTCAAGGATGTATAATTTATAAAACTGCGTCAAAGTGATCAACAATTTGTAATGCAGTTTTCTACAGTTACATTCTGCTGTAATAACAGGGTTCATCTGATATAACATCATCATTTTTTTTACGAGTTACTGACAAATAGATTGTTTTTACTTTTGTTTCAGAATCAATTGAAGATCAGGAGAAAGAAGAATTCTGAGAGGAAGAATCTTGTCAGTGCGGAAAAACATTTTTGAGCGCTTTAGTCCTGAAGAAACACCTGAGAGTTCATACAAAAGAGAAGCCACATTCATGTAATTTGTGTGGAAAACAGTTTTTCGCATCCAGAACATTTAAAAGTGCATCAAAAAATGCATACTGGTCTGACAGAGTACATGTGCTTTGAGTGTGGGAAGACTTTTAGTTCGGCGAGCGCTTTAAAAAGGCATGAGATGATCCACACTGGTGAGAAGCCGTACAAATGTTCTCACTGCGACAAGAGATTCATTCAGTCAGGATCCCTGAAAAGACACGAGAAGATCCACACTGGAGAGAAACCGTACGCATGTGATCAGTGCGGCAAAACATTTTCTCGAGATTCAGTCCTGAAACAGCACCTGGTAGTTCATACAAAGGAGAAGCCACATTCATGTCATTTGTGTGGAAATAGGTTTTCACATCAACAAAGTTTGAAAGAACATGAGAAAATACATACTGGTGTGAGAGAGTACATGTGCTTTGAGTGTGAAAAGACTTTTATTACAGCAAAGTGTTTAAAACAGCATCAGAGGATTCACACTGGAGAAAAACCTTACAAGTGTTCACACTGTGGCAAGAGATTCAGTCAGTTAGCACACCTGAAATTACATGAGATGATCCACACTGGAGAAAAACCACACATATGTGATCAGTGCGGGAAGAGTTTCACACTAAAAGCAAGCCTTACAAACCATATGTGGGTTCATACTGGAAAGAAACCGTTCACTTGTGATCAGTGCGGAAAGAGTTTCCCATACTCATCAACCCTTAAGCATCACATGGATATTCACACTGGAGAGAAACTTTATGCATGTGATCAATGTGACAAAACATTTTTGAGAGCTTCATACCTGAAGCAGCACCTGAGAGTTCATACAAAGGAGAAGCCACATTCATGTCATTTGTGTGGGAAGAGTTTTTCACGTCCAGAACATTTAAAAGTGCATCAGAAAGTTCATACTGGTGTGAGAGAGTACATGTGTTTTGAGTGTGAAAAGACTTTTACTACAGCGAGCAGTTTAAAACTGCACCAGAGGATCCACACTGGAGAAAAACCTTACAAGTGTTCACACTGTAACAGGAGATTTTGTGATTCAGGACAGCTGAAAACACATGAGAGAATCCACACTGGAGAAAAACCTTACAAGTGTTCACACTGTGACAAGAGATTCAGTCAGTCAGGAAATCTGAAAACACATGAGATGATTCACACTGGAGAGAAACCGCACACGTGTGATCAGTGCGGGAAGAATTTTGCAAGAAAATGGTGCCTTACGGACCATATGAAGGTTCATACTGGATAGAAACCATTCACCTGTGATCAGTGCGGAAAGAGTTTTGCACACTCATCGACCTTTAAGCATCACATGGACATGGAAAAAAAACACACACTGTGATAAGAGATTCATTCATTCAGCAAAACTGAAAATACATGAGAGGATCCACACTGGAGAGAAACCTGCACTACATGTGGGAAGCGTTTTAAACATTTATCTTCTCTACACAGTCATACAGAAAACAATCACTGTAAGTAAATCTTCTTCAGATCCAGCATTTTCAGGTCTGATGCCACGTCCTCACCAAATGTATGGATACTCATCTTGTAAGTCAGTAGGAGAGAGTGATTCCGCTCATTAGTTTTCACTTTTACTTAGCTTGTTTCTGTATCTGCTGATTAAAATTTGATTGATCAAATGTTACCTTTTTTATTAATACATTGTTATTTTTACCTTTTATATTTTATCAACAACTTTTATTGTCTGCTGATTATATTTTATTCAGGAAAAAATAATTGTATAATTTTAGTTTTAATATCTAAAAGCTTTTATTTGTCTAATAAACTAGATTTTACTCCACACATGACTGAGATTGAATGAGTTTGTTTACATTAGCAACCCTTCTTCTTCTTCTAGCAGTGATGTGAACGTTGATAATGGTATCGGATCAATACAAGCCTGATGAGATCGATACTTTAGGTTTAGTTTCTTTGCTCTAAACTTAATACATTACTTCTGTCTCAAGAAAGAGTAGATGTGTAAATATGCTGCTCCTTTTACATCTCGAATTAGAGCTGCACAATTCTGGATAAACTGAGAATCATTTTTTTTTTCTCTCTCTCGTTTCAGATAGAGATCATCATTCTCCCATGATTCTAAACAAAACAAAACAAAACAATGTGTGACAAAATATTATTTTTGCAGTCTATTTACAAATAATTACATCATCAAGACACAGAAAAATACCAAGATGATTTAAGTAGTTCATGTGACATCAGAGGTTCAACTGTAAAGTTACAAGAATACTTTTTTGCACAAAGAAAGCAAAAATAACATCTTTATTCCACATTTTCATCTTTACTGTGTCACTTGTGGCATTCAGAGCAGTACGGTGAGATGAAAATGTAATAAAGACATTACTTTTGTTTTGTTCAGAAAACAAACTTGATGATGGTCTCTCATTGTCCAAATTTACAAGAGCAGACTCATTATACAAAATTTTTAACAATTTTAGAATTTAGAATTTAGTTTCCGACATTTAAAAGTTGGAAAACCTGGTTTTCCTTCAGAACATAAAAATGAAATATTAAAATCACAGATTTGTGATCAGAAAAACTTACAAGGTCCCCAACAGTCAATCCATAAGAGAAAACAAGATTCAAGGTATGGCCATACCTATGCGCTGGACCATTTACATGCTGAACTAAATTGAATGATTCTATATCATTTAAAAAGTCTTATGCCAATGTATCAGATGGACAGCATGAATATTAAAATCCCCAAGGATCAAAAGTATGTCCTAGTTTGTCCTAATTCCTCCAAAAACTTCTGTGAAATCCGAAATAAAATTTTTATTTTCTTTCAGAGGCCAAAGTGTGCATCTACTTGCATCAACATCATCTCAAAACTGGAAAAGGCGTCCGATTTCAGCCTTTGGCAGACAAATTGTCTGCCCCCATAAGGTAAGGTAGGCCACAGACTGACACCAGAAAGACACATGACCAGGACAGAGTGGAATAGTTTACATGAGTGCTGGATGACATCCTTCCAGGAAAATTAAACAGCTACGCCAGTGTGTGATGGCAACAAATTAGGGATGCTGTGCATGATACTGCCATTTCCATCTTGGGCAAGAAGTCCACACAATCTGCAGACTAGTTTAAAGCCAATGAAGGTTTATTGAGTCACAGTGTGGGTTCTGATTCAAAAGATCCACTGTCGACATGATCTTCTCACTCCAGCAGCAGCCCCTTTGTGTGGACTTTGCTGATCTCACCAAGGCTCTTGATCTGGCTAGCAGAAATGGCCTTTTCAAGATCTTAGTCAAGATAGGTTGTTAAAACTCATTATCATTAACAAGTCCTACTTGTAATGCGTTACCCCCCAACACTGACCAAACCCAAATGTTGGTCACTTTGTATGCAGCCGATGTTATTTTATTTAAAGAACAAAGTCCGAAGAAATAATGTTGAAATTAGAATTGTATCTTGTTTCCCTCTATCAAAACAATTGCATAGAACATACCTGTTTGAGTCATAAACATTCTTTTTCCATAAGCTGTGTGCCTGTAGCTCAATAAATATTAAAGTTATCTTAATATAATTTTATATTCTAGTTCTTAAGAAACTTTTCTTCTGGAATCTTCATCTTTAGTGGCCTGAATGGTTTAATGCCAGAGTTATCAAGATCTCAGTGTAGCTCCAAATTTAGTCTCCTACCCATTTTCAGTAATCAAAATCCAAATGTTGTTTTGTGTTTATCTGATCATTACTGTTTACAATGCAATTATGCAAATAATTACAGTAACCCAGGGATTAGAACTGTAAAGTGTGACACGTCAGATCATGACCAGGATGAATCGTCAACTCCAGGTGAAGTACAAACACTGAAATGTAAAATATGATTACCCAGAATTCCATTTTCCTAGGGTTTAGAATGTTGGGTTTAGAACCCACTGTTAATTATTTCAAGTATTTCAGAAGCTGGTAAAATGAACAAATCCTTCCAAATACACCTGAAACTGATTCAAATATAGAATCTTTTGAACAAACTACAGAACGCAAGGTAATGTACCTCAACTTGTCCTATGCAGTTGTTTTGATAGAGGGAAACAAGATACAATTCTCATTTCAACATTATTTCTTCTAGACATTGTTCTTTAAATAAAATAAGCATCGGCTGCATACAAAGTGAGCAACATTTGGTTTTCAACCACTGAAAATATAATATTCAGCAATCTGAAAATAGAGCCTCATTGAGATCCCCATATCTCCACGTGACTGAATGATGCAGGGCCTTGAAAATGAAGATTCCAAAAGAAAAGTTTCTAAAGAACTAAAATCATATTGCGATACCTTTAATACTTCTTGAGTTATAGGCACACAAACTTAGGAAAAAGAATATTTATGACACTCAGACTGGTATATTCAATGCAGTTGAAGAGATAACATCAAGATGCATCTCTAGTTTTAACATTATTTGTCCTTCAGACATTCCTCTTTAAAAGAAAAGTCATCTTACATTTTTGCAAAGTGACCCACATTTGGTTTTTGACCACTGAAAATGTGTACATTTCAATGATTTACTCCTGGAGTCATATTGAAACTCCAATATCTCTGGAATCTAGGAAATGTAGATGCCTAAAGGAAAGTTGGTTAAGACCCAATATCTAAAAGGGCATTAAGATATCTTGAATACTTCTTGAGTTACAGGCATGCAAATATTTGTGAAAATTGTCCCTCTACAAAATAGTGGATTACATGACATTTAATGTTTTGGCTTTCATCACTATGCATGTGTATCTTTCTTCAGAAAAGCAATAGCAAAATCAAAAATTTGAGCCGGGGACCTCTGGTTGAGTTGACACATAATAACCCATATACCAGTATATAAAAAAGAAGATCATGTACTTGTTTCTTTGAGAAGTGGTTTTATTTAATTTCAAGATAAATACAGACGTTTCATAGCACAGCAGTTAAATCTGTATTGCATGTTCAAACCATAATATTCATATTAACAGATTTATAGATGCTTCTTACGAGGTGAAAATGTTTGGAAATGTTTGAGAAATGCTTAATACATTACAATTTAACTAAACCCATTAGACTTTAGTTGACTAAATTTACTCCTATACATACTCTTATCTGTAGTTGACTAAGTAAAACCAATTAGATCACAACGATATAACTAAAACTAAATGGCATTTCACACAACAGACTGATTGCAAGTGTGTTGTGGGGCTCGGTCTGATTCACATTCAACAGCTTTTTCAAAAACTGCGAACTGAAACCTTTAAATTCCGAGTGCAGATACACCTGAAGATTTGTTTTCCGTTTAAAGCGCTTCTCACACAGATGACATTGCTTCAGTGTGAATTCTCATGTGACTATTAAATCGCTGTTTACAGGTGAAACACTTTCCACACTGAGAGCAAGTGAAAGGCTTTTTTCCCAGCATGAATTAAGTCTTTTCATGTGATTCCAAAGGCTTCCTTTATGACTGAAACTCTTTCCACATTGCGAGCAGGTAAAAGGCTTTATTCCAGAATGCATTAACATGTGATTTCTAAGGTATATCTTACGTGTAAAAGACTTTCCACACTCAGAACAGGTAAAAGGCTTTTCTGAAGCGTGAGTTACCAAGTGACTTTTAAGGCTTATCTTACGTGAAAATCGCTGCCCACACTGCAAGCAGATGAAAGGCTTTATTCCAGCATGAATTAACATGTGATTTTTCAGGCTTGCTTTACACGTAAAAATCTTTCCACACTGAGGACAAGTTAATTGTTCTTCTGAAGTGTGAATTAGCATGTGCTCATTAAGAGTTCTTTCATGTGTGAAACTCTTCCCACACAGAGAGCAGCTGAAAGGTTTTATTCCAGCATGAATTAACATGTGAATCTTAAGGTTTTCTTCACACGTGAAACGCTTTTCACATAGAGAGCAACTGAAAGAGTTTATTCCAGTGTGAATTTTCATGTGATTCCAAAGCTTTCCTTTATAGCGGAAATTCTTTCCACACTGAGAGCAGCTGAAAGGCTTATTTCCAGTGTGATCAACCCTCATATGTTTGTCAAGGCTTGTTTTCTGTTTGAAGTTTTTTTCACAGTGAAAGCAGGTAAA
This sequence comes from Labeo calbasu, assembly GCA_019740295.1. NCBI lineage: Eukaryota > Metazoa > Chordata > Actinopteri > Cypriniformes > Cyprinidae > Labeo > Labeo calbasu. The sequence continues at coordinate 737 of JAHKKF010383415.1, read as the reverse complement.
AAGCTTTATTCGTGTATGAATTAACATGTGTTTTTTAAGGCTTCCATTACGTGTGAAATACTTTCCACACTGAGAGCAGCTGAAAGGCTTTTCTGAAGAGTGAGTTATTAAATGATCCTTAAGGTGTCCTTTCTGTGTAAAACTCTTTCCAGACTCAGAGCAGGTGAAAGACCTTTTGACTTCTGTTATTTTCATGTCGCTTTGTGAGCAGCTGTTTTCAGTTTTGGAGCAACTCACTGATTTTTCTCCAGTGGCATTGTGAGCTTTCTGATCCTGATGTTTCTCCTCCACTTCATTTAGATCTTCTTCTTCTTTCACTTTTATCAGGCCTAAAATGAAAACCAATTAGGACATTAGGGAAATTAGGGTACGTTCACACAACATTGTACTAAAGCAGAACATTTTTCTTTTTAATTTTTATTTTTAAAGTTTCATATACAGACGAGAGCATTGTCAAAACGATCCCTGTTCACTCAAATCCGTGAAAACTAAAACACTGCATTATGCTGACAGGCCAGTATTTGTCACTGTAAAAAAGTGAGTTTAGTGAGTTTAATGCTTTAACGAGCAATTTTAGATTGTAAAGTTGTAATGTTCTGCTATCTGTTCTGCTAAAAGGTATGGCTGTCACAAAACCAGAGAGAAAGGCTGAATGTAGGGCTGTCACGATCAGTGTTGGGGTAACGCATTACAAGTAACGTGAGCTACAAAATATTACTTTTTTCAAGTAACCATTA
>JAHKKF010383408.1:0-15792 GCA_019740295.1 Labeo calbasu | reverse complement strand
TGTTGTTGTGTTGACAGACCTGGCACTGCTGACCGATGAAATGGTTGAAGTTCCGAGTGTGATCCGATGTAATCCGCTCTGCTCCAGCAGGGAGGCGCTGTTGTACGGGTTTTGGCCCTGCACACATACAGCAGGTTACAAATCCGCATGCTTATTTTCACTCCATGAGGTCAAATATGGGTTTGTGTTAAAGATGTGTGTGTAACTGTGCATGTGGTGGGGGTCATGTGTTAATATGTATGTTTGTGTTCACTAACAGTGATCTGTGGAGGCCTGGGAGGTTCTTCGCTGGGGCTTTTCTTGCCCAGACATGCCAGTTTATAGGCCTCCTGCACCTCAGAGTTCAGGAGAGTAAAAACCAACAGTACAGCCAATCCCTGAGACACGAAAACAGGAGAATAACATTATACTACACTACACAGACTACATACTATACTACTACATTCTCTATATATACTACTATATACTACATTACACATTACTAATATCAAAGTGTAGTGTGTAAAAAATGCAAAAATGACAATGACAAACTCAACACACACAAAAAAGAGTTGAGTAAGAGCCAGTACACACTTACCTGTACGCAACAGAGGACAATAAACAGGTAGTGGAATGCCAGGACACTGTTATTAACAGCCATAAGACCAAACAACCAAACACATGTACTCAATAATAACAGGAGGAAGGCACTGCGGATAGTAGAACTGAGTGATAGAGAGAGAAAAATAGAAAGAATTAATTTAGAATAAAGAGACAAGTCAAAACTTCTGCGCAGAAAATTTGACACTCATGAATTGTAGCTAGAAAATCATTATGACTATTATAACCACAGCACCATTATAACCATTATAACAAACAATTTTGTAAAAATAAATATCAGTAATAATATACTATACAGTACAAGTCAAAAGTTTTTGAACAGTAAGATTTTTAATGTTTTTAAAGAAACATCTGCTCTCCAAGTCTGCATTAACTTGATCCAAAATACAGCGATAAAGCAGTAATATTGTGAATTGTGAATGGTATTTAAAATAACTGCTTTCTATGTGAATTTTTTTCTAAAATGTAATTTATTCCTGTGATCAAAGCTAATATTTTAGCATCATTACTCCAGTCTTCAGTGTCGCATGATCCCTCAGAAATCATTCTAATATGCTGATTAGTTGTTTAAGAAACATTTATTATTAATATTATTATTATTATCATCAAATTTTAAACATTGAATACATTTCTTTCAGGATTCTTTGATGAATAGAAAGATTCAAAGATCAGATTTATCTGAAATAAAAAGCTTTTGTAACATTTTAAAAAATATAATTTCATAACATTTTTTTTTGGCTGTTTTCAATACAGTAATAATAAATAAATGTTTTTTGAGGAGCAAATCAGAATATAAGAATGATTTCTGAAGGATCATGTGACTAAAGTAATGATGCAAAAAATTCTTTGAAATCAAAGGAATAAATTACATTTTAAAATAGATTAAAATAGAAAACAGTTATTTTAAATAGTAAAAATATTTCAAAATTGTACTGTTTTTACTGTACTTTGAATCAAATAAATGCGGGCTTGGTGAGAAGGGAAACAGAAGGGAATTAAAAGACACTCAAAATCTTACTGTTCAAAAACTTTTGACTGGTAGTGTAATACAATATAATAGTATTATTAAAGTATTATAGTAACAATATAAAATAATCATTTTTGGTTGGAGTGTAAAGACAAAATGCTCACTTTGGTTTTAAAATATCTTTTTTTGTTTTTAGCATATGAAAGAAATGACTACAGGTTTGGAAAAAAATGAAGGTGAGTAAATAATGACAGAATTTTCATTTTTTGGGATCACCTAAATAATATTCATGATGATAAGGTTTTATATTCCATATTGAATGTTCCTGAACACATGAACGTTGTACTCACATCACGGGCAGCTTCTTTATCTCCTTCTGAGTGGGGTTACATGTCATACGCAGGACCATCAAAAACATCCCACCATTCATCTGTAAAACAGAGAGTTGCCTATTTAGATTATCTTTACAGTACTAAATACATCCAAAACACAAAAAGAGAGTTACAAAGACATAAAAATTCTTTAAATGTTCCAAACAACACATAAACACTCTGAAAAGCACAATACCAGTACGACGACGCTAACTGGTCCCGCAAAGCTCCACATGAGCTTATCATACATGGAGATCCAGCAGAAATCTGGGTTGCCGTACCCCTCTGGATCCAACCCGACTGCCAGCCCTGCAGCACACATACATGTCACAGAGCATATCTGCATAAAAGCATATATATATGTGTGTGTGTGTTTGTGTGTGTGTGTACATACCTGTAATAATAGCAGGGACTCCCCAGCCAATAGCATAGTAGAATCTCATGGCTCCATAGTTGATGTTTCTTGCTTCTGTTTGCATACGGTAAATATGAAGAGCTTCCACAAAGAGCCACGCAAATGCCGACATGAAGAAGTAATGCAGCAGAATCGCAACCACCGTGCACAGGAACTGCACCGATCAGAGAATGTACCAATTAGACGACAGAATAGACAAAACCAGCATATCGCATGTATGCATACATAACAAGGGGCTTCAAATATTACAAAATGCATTAAATATTAGTTGGATATACTGTGGCTTTGCACATGTGTTCTGAATTATTGAGATGTGGTGCTCAGTAGGGTGTTGTGAGTTCAAATCCAGCTCAAATTTTATTCCCTCCATTTCCTGAATGCTCTCTGCAGTATGTGTCTGAAAGTCTAAAATCGATTCACGCAAGCAAAGTCAATGTTTGAGAGGGAGGATGAATTATGAATGAACACATACTCTATCACATACACACCCACATCCCAGTCCAGCAGTTGAAATTAATGAACTCAGCAGTAACAGGCTTTTAGTGTGAGTGGTTTGCACTCCTGAGAATAATGTCTGTTAAAATGGTGTTAACCTGCTTTAGAAAGAGAGAACGAATATGTGTGAGTGTCTGTTTGAGGATGAGAGAGATACAGAGAGAGCGTCTGTGTCAAGAAAAGTGTTTAATAATGTCTGGTTCCCAGCTCACTGTGTGGTATAAGTGGTTTTTGTACCATAGTGCGCTAATGGCCGAAATGTCAGTTTCTGAATGACAAATCATATTCGAGATGCCTAGTGCTTAATCCTGACAATCAGCTCGCTTTCTGCTGAACTATTCATGATCTTTAATACCTGCTGTTACACTCGCCTTTATAAAAGCTTTCAAATATGAAGTGGTCTCCAAACGTCTGAGACCACATTAAAAATCAGGGATTTTTAAAATTCTGTTCCTAAGCTGCAGGATGTTGACATTTAAAACTAAAGAACAATGATTAATTTATTATATGATTAAGGTTTTTTACTATATACACTACCTGTCAAAAGTTTTTGAACAGTAAGATTTTTAATGTTTCTAAAAGAAGTCTCTTCTGTGCACCAAGCCTGCATTTATTTGATCCAAAATATAGCAAACACTTTTTTTTATTTAAAATAACTTTTATTATTTAAAATAACTGCTTTCTATTTAGTAATAATAATAATAAAAAATGTTCTTGAACTGCAAATCAGCATATTATAATGATTTCTGAAGGATCATGTGACACAAAGACTGGAGTAATGATGCTGAAAATGTAGCTTTGAGCACAGGAATAAATTATATTTTAAAATATATTCAAATAGAAAACAGTTATTTCAAATAGCAAAAATATTTCAAAATTGTACAGCTTTTGCAAATAAATGCAGGCTTGGTGAGCAGAAGAGACTTCTTTAAAAACAACATAAAAAATCTTACTGTTTAAAAACTTTTGACTGGTAGTGTATATGTAATGTTTACTTTTTATATTTAATATTAATACAATATTACTATTTTTAATATTCTTGTATATTTAAATATAAAATATATGATATATTATATACTGTATATATTAATTTTTTTTTTACAAATGTGTGACTTTTGATTTATATTGTTTAAATCAACATTGCATTGTATCAGCATACTATTGTGAAATATTATTACATTGTAAAAATAACTGTTTTCTGTTTTATTATGATTTCAAAGCTGAATTATCATCAGCTATTACTCCAATCTTCAGTGTCACATGATCCTTTGGGAATCATTCAAATATGTTGATTTACTGCTCTAGAAATATTTATTATTATTATCAGTGTTGATTATTACCAGCTGTGCTGCTTAATATTTTTTGGAAGCCATGATACATTTTCCTTCAGGATAAATAGAAAGTTAAAAAAAACATTTATTTGAAATGGAAATTTATAATAAATTAAGACTTTTTTATGTTACTTCTGATCAATTTAATGTCTACTTATGTATGTATGTATGTATGTATGTTCTATATCTTTTATTTTGGACTCCTATCTCAGCACTCCACGGAGACTCCACAGACAGTGTTTTTGTCTTCAAGCCCACCCAAACTTTCTTTGTCTGTCTCGCTAACCCACATTTAGATTCAGACACACAGACATCTCTCTTCTCTGACCTGTTGTTCCGTCTGATTGATGCCCAGCAGGTATGTGAGGTGGGAGAGGAGAGTAGCGGCAGCCATGTTGGAATGAATGCTGCGCGTGTTTGATTTCAGTCCCCTCAGGCACGATAAAACCACCACTGTTAGCAACAATGCCGCCATGGAAACTGAGAGCGAGGAGTACGTTACTATGGCGAGGGTCTCCAGGTCACCCTCTAACTGCTGCTTAGCAAACAGAGAGAGAGAGAGAGAAAGAGAAGGGAAAAGATATCAGCAACAGTGCTTGTGCTGAAGGAGATGTCACTATGGAACATCCTGTTGCTATGTAGTATTATATTCTTCAAAAACATGGAAAACGTGATTTTTTTTCCGTAAGGAATAGCTTTTCAATTATGTGGCCTTGATCGTTCTTTGTTCTGTGTGGGTGTGCGTGTATGTACATTACCTCTCTCTGTGAGCTGTCCATAAGGACTCCAAACGTTCCCAGTCTGTGGCACTGACAGCGAACATGTGATGTGTTCCTATAGACCACACTACAGTCCCTCACAGTCCAGCAGCCTCCTGCTGAAACACTGAACACACACATTCAGAGCATTTACCAGATAGTCATTATAATAGGAAATTAAAGCTGCAAGCAGCACTGAAAGGGCCCTCGCACCCGGGCTCACCGCTACCCGGTGGTTTTAGAAAAACAGCAAACGGTGAGGAATATGCATTTAAAGTGGAAAATATAGGAGGAATAGGTCAAAGTCAATTAAATGTGCCAAACATCCTGTTGCCAGCTGGTGGCGCTATGACTATAACTGAATATTGGCATTCAGTCTTCAGGCCAGTACTTTGATCGAACATATGAAGTTTAGTGCAGATTAAACATGGTATGTTTGAGTTAGTGTAAAGCATGACACATCCTGTCACCAACAGGTGGCGCTATGGTTATACCTGAATATTGGCCTTTAGATATGTTCAGGCCAGGACTCTTACCAAACATGTGAGGTCTAGGGCAGATCGGACATTGTACGGTTGAGTTACAACTACTTTTTCCATGGCGAAACATCCAACTTTGTCAGGGCGCCACGGACACGCCCTTTATCGAAAACTCAAGACCCAAGGAGGAGTTTGTTACAGCATAAAACATGTCACTTCCTATTCCCAGTAAATGGCGTTATGACTATAACTGAATATGGGCATGGGCATGTGTTCAGGACAGGATTCTTATCAAACATGGGAATTTCGAAACATCAAACTTTGCCAGGCCACCACGGACACGCCCTTCCACAAAATCTCAAGATCTTTGCAATTTAATGTCACAAAGGGCTTTACATTAGACTGACCAAATTTGGTGTTGATCTGTTTAAATCTCCAAGAGGAGTTTGTTTAAATACAACGCCTGAAAATGGCAAAAACAGCACAAAACCTGCAGAGAAAATTCAAAATAACAGACTCCCTGTTGGGTTTCTGACTTTGTAACAAGGGACTTTTTTGTAGATATTGGTGTTACATGTGTCTACTGAATTTCGTACATGTATGTGAAACATAGCTCGAGTGGCACTTCGTTGAAATTTTATAGGTGGCGCTATCGAGACATTTTGCCACACCCACTTCTGAAACCCATATCAGATCAGATCAATTTTCACCATTTTTGGCGTGTGTGCAAAGTTTCATGAGTTTTTAAGTATTTTTAGGCCTTTAAAAATGCAATTTATTTTGGAGAAGAAGAAGTAGTACAAACTGAGCAGTTCCAGTAGGGTCCTTGCACCACCAGTGCTCAGGCCCTAAACTGACTACCGTTCAAAGGTTTGGGGTCTAACGATTTTTGCTGATGCTGATTTTTGACACAGAAGAGAAGAAATCGTTGAATAAAGTCGTTATTTTTGTTTTTATTTGCATACAAAAGTATTCTTGTAGCTTTAGAAAAATATGGTTGAACCACTGATGTCACATGGACTATTTTAACGTTGTCCTTACTACCTTTCTGGGCCTTGAACGTGTCAGTTGCGTTGCTGTCTATGCAGGGGCAGAAAGCTCTTGGATTTCATCAAAAATATCTTAATTTGTGTTCTGAAGATGAACAAAAATCTTACAGGTTTGGAACGACATGAGGGTAAGTACTTAGTGACAGAATTGTCATTTTTGGAGAAACTGTCCCTTTAATACTGGTTTTGTTTGTCCTTGAGACATGAAATTGATGAAATAAAGAGTGCGCACAGACTTACGGGCTGCTGTGATTCCATTGCACACACAGTGGTTTGCTGCGGTTGCTGGTCTCCAGAAGACGAAACTCCAGCAGGACCGGTGTGTCCAGAAACCCTTCCACGAATGTCTGATTATTGTACACAGAAACACTCACTACAGGCGAGTTCAGCACGGGGTGTCTGGGTAACCTGCAGAGATGTGTACACATTGTTAGAAAGACAATCACACTCACATATACGCACATTGTTAGACTCTCAAGTGAACCGTGTTTGTTTATCTGTAATTAAACACTTTCTCACCTGACGCCGCGACGGTCTGTGTGGTATTTAGGGGGAAGTGCGGCCCCCAGGCTTCGATAAATGAAGAGGATGACAATGGAGACAGGTGCCTCTTGCAGTGACAAAGAACGCCGCGCTGCTGTTGCTTCTAACGTCTGATTGGCCAACATGTTCACAGGGCCAGCAGGAGATGGAGCTGACACTAAACACATAGATTTATTCCTCAATGCTTTAAAGGGATAGTTCACAAAAAAATGAAAATTCTGTTATTAATTACTAATCGTCATTTCCTTTCAAACCCGTAAGACCTTCATTCATCTTCGGAAAACAAATTAAGATATTTCTGATGAAATCCTATAGCTTTCTAACCCAATGCAACTACTTAATTTAAGGCCCAGAAAGGTGAGAAGAGAGGAAATTGTTGAATAAAGTTGTTATTTTTGATTTCTTTGCACACGAAAAGAATTCTTGTAGCTTTATAACATTACGGTTGAACTACTGATGATCACACAGACTACTTTATCGATGTCTTTACTACATTTCTGGGCCTGTTGCATTGCTGTCTATGCAGGGACCGAAAGCTCTCGGATTACATCAGAAGTATCTTACTTTGTGTTCTGAAGATGAACGAAGGTCTTACGGGTTTCAAACGAGTGGGCTTAAAGAGCATGTATATGCAAGACTTACAGAAGTTGCGCTGTGGCACTAGTGCAGTAGGGGGCAGCACAACATGTGTGTGAGCGTCCCAAAGCGCTTGACCTCGGAACAGAGTACTGTGATAGCGTGGAAACCGTCGCCGCACATGTGTGTGGTTATCAACGCGATCCAGAGTCATGACTGCAAAACAGAAACACACACACTGTGTGAACTATGGGATTCTTTTGATAGATCTGCCCTCTGTAGTGCTGCAGTTTTTCTGCTGATCCTACCGGAGGTACACACTGCAGGTGTTAGTCTCACATTGATCTTTCTCAACTTCACCTCACACTGCACATGAGAGATGATTTCCAATATTTACTTTTTCTCACCATCAGCTGACTAAGACGCTCTCTCCTCCAGAGTTGAAGTGATAGGCTTATCACATACAAAATTGAATATTTAAAGGATTGGAGCAACTTTATATTCACACAAATATATCAAATATATTATAAGTAAAGGATTAGCTCACTCCTGAATTAAAATTTCCTGATAATTTCATTCAAGATGTCCATGTTTTTTTTTCTTCAGTCAAAAGTAAATTAAGGTTTCTGAGGAAAACATTCCTGGATTTTTCTCCATATAGTGGACTTCAATGGGGATCAACGGGTTGAAGATCCAAATTGCAGTTTAAATACAGCTTCAAAGGGTTCTACACGATTGCAGCTGAGGAATAAGGGTCTTATCTAGCAAAACAATTGGTAAAAAATGTATATACTTTTTAACCACAAACGCTCATATTGCAACATAGTTTTACCATTTTTTGTAAAGGGCTTTTGATTTTCTTTGCATGTTTGCTTTGTAAACACTAGGTCGGTACTTCCACCTACGTCACCGTGTGACCTTTCCAACAAGATGAGCAGTTGTGGTTAAAGAGTATATACATTTTTTTTTTTTTTTTTAGAAAATGACTGCTTTTGCTAGATAAGACCGTTATTCCTCAGCTGCGATCGTATAGAGCCCTTTGAAACTGCACTGAAATTGCAATTTGGACCTTAAACCTATTGATCCCCATTGAAGTCCACTATATGGAGAAAAATCCTGGAATGTTTTCCACAATAACCTGAATTTCTATTTGACTAAAGAAAGAACAACATGAACATCTTGGATGACATGGGGGGTGAGTAAATTATCAGAAAATTTTAATTCTGGACTGAACTAATCCTTTAGTTTTATGCCCATTACTGCAAAAAAAGACAAATCTTTTAAATACTCATTTAAAATGTAAATTAAATTAATTAAATATATAATTTACTAGGATTTTTTTAAAGTAAAGACATTTTAGATATCTATCATTAGCAAAATATAAATAACTAAAGAGAAATGCTTCAAAAGATTGTTGCAATGAAAAACATTTTATCTGAAATCAATTTTCAGAGGTTGGTCAAGTTAATTTGAAACTGACATTCATTCCCTTAAAATCCATCAGAAATCATTTTAATATGCTGATGCTTCTTTGGTGCACAAGTAACACTTGCTATTATGATCTGTATTTTCTTTGACGAATAGAAAGTTCAAAAGAACAGCATTTATTTGAAATAGATTTTTTTGTAATTATATAAAAATCAATTCCCTGCTGAATAAAAGTAATTATTTCTTTTATATGTGTTTGTCGTGCATTGATGCTGACCGATATTTGGGGCAACGAGTGCCACAGGATTGAGGTAGGTCTGTTTCATGTTCTGGGCGAGTATGCGGGCGTACTGCTCCAACAGATCGGCCAATCCCGCCGCTCCAGTCTGACCTGAACTTTGACCCCTCCACAACGCGGCGCTCCCCGGACCCAACAAAACACTACAGCCTCGCAACACATTCTGCAGACAGAGACAGAACAAAGTAAGACGTTAATCAACTAGTCTTGTCAAGTACAATAAAATTTTTATGTCAAATTTCCAGCTTTCATCTTTTCCCTAAGGTAATGCACACCTCATTGAAATGTGCATCTTGAGTAGCTGTCAAACCGAAGCCTGACTGGAGGCTCTCAAAGGTCAGGAGGCGAGACAGCAGCCGCTCGGCTATCTGAAGGTCATTGCCATAGAGACGAGTTGTTGCCTCTGTGACATCACGAAGCTGATGGGCCAGTTTTTTCTCTATGATGGTGCTGAGTTCAGTCTCATTTCTCTCTAACGCCTCCAGCTACACACACACACACACAATGAAGAAATGGTTATGTAATATAGACAAGCAGCTCCAATACTGTGTGAAAGTTATGGATCTTAGGCCTGCTTCACACATCATGTGTCAACATGTGCTAAGCGTATTAAATTTATTTACCACGATTAAGCAGTTTGTAGCTACACTACCAGTCAAAAGTTTTTAACAGTACGTTTTTTAATGTTTTCTGCTCACCAAGCTTGCATTTATTTGGTTCAAAGTACAGCAAAAACAGTACAATTTTGAAATATTTTTTGCAATTTAAAATAACTGCTTTATATTTGAATATATTTTAAAATGTAATTTATTCCTGTGATTTTAAAGCTGAAATTTTAGCATCATCACTTTAGTCACATGATGCTTCAAAAATCATTCTAATATTTTGACTTGCTGCTCAAAAAAACATTTATTATTATAATTATGTTGAAAACAGCTGAGTAGAATTTTTTTCAGATTCTTTGATAAATAGAAACTTCAGAAAAACAGCATTTATCTGAAATAGAAATAGATCAATTTAAAGCATCCTTACTTAATAAAAGTATCAATTTCCATTTAGCTTTGTTCACAGGAATAAATGACACTTTAAAATATATTCAAATAGAAAACACTTATTTTAAATAGTAAAAATATTTCAAAATTTGACTGTACTTTGGATCAAATAAATGCAGGCTTGGTGAGCAGAAGAGATTTCTTTAAAAAACATTAATAAACTTACGGTTCATAAACTTTTGACTGGTTGCGATGTTATATAAATATAATTATTACATGAGTTATGTAATCATTTTTAAAGGCCAAATCCCAAGAATCCTTTTTTTAATTTATGGGCTCTATTAAAATAAATAACAGGGATGTTGGATGATATTGAATTTTTGTGTTTAATATTGAATATTATAAATTGTGCATGCATTTCCCCTATTTTTACATTTAAATAATTTTTACATTAAAATAGCTTCACTGTAATAACATGTCATACATAATTAAAATAAATCTTTTAAAATACACTAATAATTTAATAAGACTATTAACAGCAACCTTAAATCAAATCTTATATGCATTTTTAATACAGCACATTTTAATGTTATGATGAATTCATTTAAAATGGCAAATTTTAATTTATTTTAATAATATTAAAATATAAATTTAATACAGTAAAATTATCAGGCATGAAAATGATTTTCGCCAATTATATAGAATTTTAATATCCATGGATCTCTACAAAATCTTCAATGTAGTAACCCAGAAAAAAAATTCTGTAAAAGATAAATGAATTAAACAAAAAATGATATGAATATGAAACGGGCCCCATATATTAAATAGACAGTAAATGTGGAGGTATAGTTTCTTACAGCTGTGTTTAGCTCCACAAAAGGAGGAGAGGTGCAGTTGTACAGATCAGGGTCCAGCCATCCTCTCTCTCCATCACAGTGCCGAATCGCAGTTCCTTCAAAAAAACAAGATACAAATTAATGCATGAGATGGACTTCAAAAAAGACACATAAAAGGCACAGATGCAAACACACACACTCACCTACTGATCCTTTGGGACAGGGGACAGCAGCAGGCAGGTTGAACTTTGTTCTAGGCCACCAGATTGCTGATGTTATGGTCTTCGGACAACCATCATAGATTACTAAGAAAAGCAGGTGAAGAAGTGATTAACAAATATGGAGAGAACATGAAAGGATTAATGGTTGGATGAACGGGTATTTACTGTACCTTCACAGCCTGTTTGTGTGACCTCAGCAAAGGGATTGTCACACATGTTACATTGTCTGCCAATCACTCCGGGTCGGCACTGGCACTGGCCGCTCTCAGGGTCACATGACCTTGAGAAGGAGCCCACTGGGTAGCAATCACATGGCAGGCAGGCATCACTACCCCTCCGTCGGTAATGAAACTCCTGACGCACACAAACACATGCATTTACAACACAAACTGATAAAAATCACAAAGCACAGTGATTATAACATCATAGCTGGAATAATAAACAAAATTCCTTTATATATTTCAAAAGCCAAACTGTGTGTGTTCATGTTTTCCTTTGGGATCAGAGTGTAATATACGGATAATGAAAAGCCTGATATACAGCGTGAGGGTGAGTAAAGCTTTAATATAGCACCCCAGAGTGAAGAACTCACTTCTCTAATCTTTTAATTACACTTAAACACACACACACACTCAAACCAATTAACACTTCCCAGACCAGCTATACTGTATGTACATTTATATGTGAACATTCACTGCTAAAAAATAGCACCAAATCAAAAGAACATGTTTGTTTTTGACTATAAAGAATAAAACTGGAAGGTATTACCTCTACATACTAGCAAAACGCTTGTTTGTGAATACTGTGTACAGGAAAACTGCTGAATTACATGCTGCTATTAAGGAGTTTATGCAACTTCATTATTTAAAATAAGCCATTTCTATAGCTATGGTTGCCCAATTCATGGTTGCAATGCCAGTTTGCATCTGCAATGCAGCATTTTCAATTCCTGTTCTCACTAATTTTTTGTGTATACTATATACAGTTTTGACAATAAAACTGCAAATAAAGGAAAGATGGAAATATGCCTATTAACGGGATAGTTCAGCCAAAAGTAAATCATCTTCGGAACACAAATTAAGATATTTTTGATGAAATCCGAGAGCTTTCTGACCCTCCATAGACAGCAACGCAACTACCGTGTTGAAGGCCCAGAAAGGTAGTAAGGACATCAATAAAATAGTTACGACGACACGTTTTGTGTGCAAAGAATACAAAAATAACAACTTCAACAATTTCTTCTCTTCCCTGTCTTCGATGGGTGTTCTAAAGCTATTATTTTTGTTTTCTTTGCGCACAAATACTATTCTCGTAGCTTCATAAAAATACGGTTGAACCACTGATGTCACATGGACTATTTTAACAATGTTCTTACTACCTTTCTGGGCCTTGAATGTGGTAGTTGCTCTCGGATTTGATCAAACATATCTTAATTTGTGTTCCAAAAATGAATGAAGGTCTTACAGGTTTGGAATGACATGAGGGTGAGTAATTAATAACAGAATTTTTATTTTTGGGTGAACTATCTCTTTAAATATAAAATGTACTGTAAATGTAACTGCAAAAATGCATTGTAGATTCACCAGGCTGTTCTTGAGAAACTCTTTTTTGTACTCCCCTGAAACTCTGGGAAGGTCAGGAACATGAAGTTTTCTCTGAGGAGCATAACACTCTGCATGTTTATGAAGCTGCTGACTGTTGGAACAGCTTTTACTGTGACTGTTGATCTTGATACTGAGACAGTATGACCGTGTTCCTATGGGATGTATAGAGTAGAATTGTGCTTGCCTGGTCTTATGTTACAGGAGAGGGTTTAGATATCTAAGCCAGCATACAAACCAGCTAAAATACAGATTCAACACTGAATAATAAGAAAAAGTTTCAAGTCTGCATATTAGAATGATTTCTGAAGGATCATGTGACACTGAAGACTGAAGTAATGATCCTGAAAATTCAGCTTTGCATCACTGGAATAAATAACATTTTAAAACATTAAAACAGAAAACCATTTTAAATTTAATAATATTTCACAATAGTCTGTTTTTGATTAAATAAATACAGACTTGGTGAGCAGAAGAGACAGTTTTCAAAACAAATCTTCCCAATCCCAAACTTTTAAACGGTAGTGCACATGTCTGATGTGAATCTGTGATTTTATTTATTTATTTATCTATTTTTTGGATTAATTATTAATTTAAAGGAGACCTATTATGCCCCTATTTACAATATGTAACATAAGTCTCAGGTGTTCCCAGAATGTGTCTGTGAAGTTTCAGCTCAAAATACCCCACATATCATTAATTATAACATTTTGAAAATGCCTATTTTGAGTGGAAGCAGAAACATGCTGTTTTCATGCATGGCTCTTTAAATGCAAATGAGCTGCTGCTCCCCGCCCCCTTTTCAGAATAAGTCTGTGCTTTTACAGCTCATGCCTCAGATACTCTACCAAAAAAACACATTTGAAGCAAACGTAGAGAAAGCGGCTGTCACAGGGTATGTAAATACTAAACCTACTCTTTCATGTCTTATTGCACTTAAACAGTAAAATACAGACAATTTTATGTTAAAAATACTTTTACATTTACATTTGTGTGGCAGCATAATACACAGCAAATAACTCAATAAATACACTGCTCTCTTGTCTCCTCTGAGGCTGGGACTGCAAAAAGTGTTCTGTGCTTGTCAGTGCAACCAAAGACAAGTTAGCATAATTAGTTAGCATCAGCATAAAATAGTTAGCATGCTTTGCTCCAACTTTTGCCATGGCGTAAGAACAGGTACACCGTTGCCACTTGCGAAAACACAATGGCGGCGCTGTGGGTGGAAACATGCAGAATAAGATGCGGTAATATGATAAGATCCCCTTCCTAAAAACTGAGTTCCTTGTTTTTTCACATGCTTGCGGGTTGTTCTTTTTCGCGTTTTCTGGGTTGGTAGAAGCACCAGGAACCTGATTATAGCACTTAAACACTGAAAAAGTTTTATTTTTATGATATGTCACCTTTAACAAAGTATAACAGTATCCATGCACAGTACCTTGCAATGGCAGTGTCCAGTGGTCTTATTGCAGTCGGTGTCAAATCCTTTACTGGCTTCACAGTGGCAGGGTCCACATGTCGGGCTGCCCCACCAACCCCGCGGACATTGCTGCTCGACCCTACAAACACACACACACAGTTAGATTTGATCAAATACCTATGTATCTAGGACAGATCTGACAGAGAGAGCGAGTGTGACACAGAGAGAGAGAGAGATGGAGCCAACAGATAAAAGAGAGCAGATGAGATTGCCGCTGCTGTGAAGGATTTGTCTGAGCGTGTGTGTGTTTGAGGCAGAGGTTGAATTAGGGTCACATAAGTCACAGTCTGTCGGTAAACTTAAATCTACTTTTATCGGTTCAAAGGAAGCAAACTTTAAGCACACACATGTGGCTAAGCAGACAAATGCATCATTAACATGAACATAGGATTATTCGCCATATACATCCAGCCTTTCGGATAAGTTTGAATGCTGGATTAGTGCGACAGAAAACTCTCACACGTGCACACAAATTCAGCCACTGATTTTCTTATGGGTACATTTGCTTGTCAGTGTAGAGATTATAGTCAGAATAAAAGTAACTGGGATACAGGACAAATGAGGTATATGGTGGAAATCTTTTTTTCATTACTTTTGTCTTGTTTCCCAGCAAAAACAGCCTTATAAAAAATAAAATAAAATAAACTTGACTAAATTTGGCTAGATTTCTGATTGAAACAGGAAAAATTTTTTTGGAAAAAAACAAAACAAAAAAAGATTTATCTTCTTTGAAGTATGTTTAGATATTGTAACTAAGCAGGACAAACACATATTTAAGAATTTTTCAGCACATGGTATGATTCAATAGTGATATGTATGTGCAAACTTTCTCATGTAATCGTGCACACGTGGTGTGTATGAATGTGTACCTGTGTTGGCAGTACTGTCCATAGTGATTGTCCTCACAGTCACAGATATATCCATGTGAGGAGCTGGGCTTCCTGTGACACTTTGCTTGATTCTCACATGGGTTCAGCTGACATGCATCCATGCAGCTTTTACCATAGAATCCTGTATATGAAAAACATAAACAGTTACAACACAATATTTATTCAGTGTTAAAGTGCTTTCTAAGACATTTACAGGTTTATTTCACTGAAAAGTATAAACACTGCTAGTGCTATCACAGAGTTGGCTCAACCAATGACTGAGTTTGGGGCGGGGCTATCTGTTTGACCGACCAATGGCAGATGGAGGGAGTGTTCAGGGAGCAGTTTATTTACCAGAAAGATTTTAAAAGTGTCATTATATCATGAAAAATCACATTTTCTGTTATCTTTTGATATTTCAAAGCTAAAAAGAAATGCGAAAAAAAGTTTCAGTGTGAATTGTTTTGTGAACCTACAACAATG
>JAHKKF010383381.1:0-10937 GCA_019740295.1 Labeo calbasu | reverse complement strand
AATTAAAAACTCTGTTAAACTACATAATCATGAAAAATTATGCAAATGCGTCTTGCAAAGCGCTAATGACAGGTTAGTGCGGAATAGCAAGTTCATTAATTGACAAAAGTCTAAAATGTCCTGTGGTGTGACAGATAATGTCTTCCGGTGTGACGCCTGTACTGTCACACCACAGGAGAAAGTCTCTTTAAGAAGCAAATAATTAAATAAGATTTATTGATCTCCTTTTTATTCTTTTTTGGAAATTTTCAGTGTTCTTGAATGCAATAAATACATTAAACTATTTTCTGATATTTTTTTGCAGAAAACTTGTACTGTTATAAAGTGTCATGAAAATAAGTATGAAATATGATACTTTGTTTTTGAAACAGAAAGAGTTGAGGGAGAGAAATTAGTGGAAGAGAGAGGGTGTGGAAATATAGGCAAAAAATGAACTGGGATCCACCGGAAGGGAGAACAATGCAGAAAGTAGAATCAAAATGTTCAAAAAGTATCTATATACTTGAAAAAAAAATTCATTGACATCTTAATGAATATCAATCATATTTAGCTGTGCTGCACATACAGCAGGGGGTCTAGAAGAGTTTCAGTAACATACTGATTGACTACGAGACTGAATTTTGTTGATGAAAATTATTTTGTTTTGTTTAAAAAAACATGTTGATATTGTTTGTATCAAAATTAAACATTCTTTCTCCTTTGACATGTTCGAAATTAAATAGAAATATTTTAATAACTACCATTTCTGTCCTTTAGTGTGACGTAATGTCCTGTGGTGTGACCCACATAAAAGAACCACAGATTTTTTTTTTTAAATGTCAAAATATCTTTAAAGAAAAAACAGAATATTGCAGTAGGGGAGATATAAATATTACTCATCTTAAAATGGTATAATTTTCAGCAGTTTTGAACGGATGACAGCAAAGTCTGTCTTGAAATTGTCCAACAAGTCATTATAATTTCTTAAATAAATAACTCTATATGAAAATAAGTGTGTAACAATGAAGATAAATCTCTCTCATGCTATTTATATATTATTAAGTGTTTTTTTTTCTTTTGCTATGTCACACCATAGGACAAATTTATGGTGCAGTTCAGTAAACGTTAAAAAAAAAAAAAACAATGAAAGAATTGACGAAGTTAGTGACCCTTTATATTTTCTCAAAGATCAGACTACATAAATCTATGCATTTCTTCTTCAAAAGGTCTTTTACAAAATAATCATTTTTACTGCCTTTTGTTAACTACCCACAAGTGCATGTAATGGTTAGTTTATGTTTAGTAATGAAGTTATCTAAGGTTAACTAATGGAACCTTCATGTAAAGTTTTACTAAGATTTAATTACAATCACCTGTTCATTTTACAGAATGTATTTATACTCATGTGTACTCATTTTTATGTATTATGCATGTTATTGTTTCTGACAGCATGTTGAAGCTGCTCAGGCTGCAATTTTCTCCTATTTCTCGGAAAGTGATGATATAATCAAAATATCCGGTAGTGTGGGTTTTGCACCATGTATTGTGCGTGTTATTTTTTGACAGGCATTGATGTTGTGATTATTCAAATGATGTGGATATGAAAACAGATGGATTGTAAGGTAATAATTATTTATTTCTTAGCTAGCGGCAAGTGTTCAGTGAAGCAACTGATGCACATAAGTGTGTTATGTTGATACTTTTATTTCTACTATTGCATTCTAATAAAACGTGGTGAGGCTGCTTGATTTTTGGGGTATTATAACCATGCCGGAGGTGTTCAAAATGGGTAGTTGCATAGTTTGTTATACTTATTCTACAGAATAAAGTTTATTTTGTGGCTTAGATTACATGTTACTCAGAGACTGATGTGTTTGGCTTGCCAAAATGTTACATTTTTAATTGTTGCAGATTCATTGACGGTTCTTTTTTATACTGGTTTTAGTTGTTTTATTGTCTCTTTTAGCAGGCATCTTTTATTTAAACCCATGAAAATGCAGATGCAGAAAAATCACTTTTTGAAACTGTTGTTCCGTTATTACCCCTTAGTGGATTTTGACCCAAATACAATGAAAGCAAATAAGGATGGAGTCTGTCAACCTCAGCTCTCAGATCTCTTGCGCTTACATCAAAAGGGAAATGAATGTCAGAAATCACAACACTCAATGCGGCATCTGTAGGAAAGGAAGTGTCATCTTTCAGTTAAAAGCCCCAATTTTAGTATAAGGTAATGAAGAAGCTTTTTTCTATGGCACAAGTTAATTTTCCCCGAGAACAACATTCATTGTTAAAGAAAACACATTCTCTGCTTATATTACACAGTACACCTTTTCTTATTCTCTGCCTCTCAGTTTAAAATTATATGATGCGGTGCAAATGCAGCTTTGCAGAGAGTTTGTTGGCCTGAGGTGCATTAGAAAACTTTGAAACCGTCTTCTCAGTTCACTCTCTTTTATGTGCACGACGTCTCGTTTTAATTAAATTACCTCACGTTGGCTTAATGAAACAGAGAAACAGTCCTTCATTTCCATCTGGCAGAAGAATGCGAGAACCTGAATGTGAGAAGCAATTTATGCAACTGCCATTGTCTCATGTTTTGTTTAAAAAAACACCAAATGGCACATCTTTCTGCTTTCTTTCTTCATTCAGTGTTGGACGTGTACGTGTTGAGCACCGATGGCCAAATTCAGGACTTTAGGTTTCCACAGACCAGCAAAAGAGGAGCCACCATTCAACTCTCAGCAAACATGGTCAAACTAAACAGTAAAAACGGTAAATAAATGCAAGGTTGTAGTCATTTAAAGTGTAACTTCACATGCTTAGTTAATAAAGTGATTTTCCTGATCTGTAGGACATAATGAAGACCATAAATACTCTGCACAAGTACTTAAGTCAGTGCATTGCAAGCTTTACATACATTACATGCCTTCTTGTGTTACTATAGCTATAACAAATGTCAGTACTCAAGGGCACTATTGAGTATCTTTCCACATGTTGTGATCCTGGTTGCTAGCGAAAATATACAGAATATACAGTGTGTTCGTCCACTACGACACAGAGAGAAATGTCATAGATATTTCATTATTTCCCTGAAGCTATAACATTCTTTTTATCATTTATTTACTCAAGGTGTTGCCAAGTTGGTTTTTGTCCTTTACAAGCACTTGGGGCATTTCCTTAGTACGGAGAACGCCACGGTGAGGCTGATGGGAGAGGGAGGATTCAGAAACCACACCCTGACTGTCAACTCCCACATCCTCTCCGCCTCCATCAACAAAGAATCCAGCCGCGTGTTCGTGTCCGAACCGGTCATCTTCACTCTGGCGCATTTGGATGTAAGAACTCCTCATTTTGTGCTATTTTATTTTTTGGTCTTTTATCTTTTTAAATACAATGTTGGGGAAAAAAAGGTTTGTTCCCGTCCTGGTTTCTTCTGTTTTTGTGTAGTAATACTAACTTGTTTCAGAAATAAAAACAAAATCTAACAAAAAACATAGCACAAAGGCAACCGGAGCAATCACACATTTTTTAATTGATTATGTTAGTTTTTAAATGAGGATGTTATTTATTAAATCAAAAAAGTTATCTAATACCAAATGGGCCTGTGTGAAAATGTATATGCCCTTGTAGTTACTAATTCCTCCAGTCTTGGTCTGAATTAGACTGAAAGTCTTAGTCCAGTGTCAAATGTCCTTTTTAGTTTTTATCAAATTTAGTCAACCTTTCATATAGTAAATCCTTGAGCAGAAAATGTGTCCTTTTAAGAGAGAAGCTCTGATGGAGGGATTTTAACTCATAACATCTGGCAACCGCAACCATGAAAACTTGAATTATAGAAATTAATGCTTTTATTTAGCAAAGATGCTTTAAACTGATCAAAAGTGCTGATAAAGACATGTATAATGTTACAACAGATTTTCATTTCAGATAAATGCTGTTCTTCTGAACTTTCTATTTATCAAAGAAACCTGAAAAAATTTGACTCGGCTGTTTTCAACATAATAATAAAAATAAATGTTTTTGAGCAGCAAATCAGAATATTAGAATGATTTCTAAAGGATCATGTGACTGGAGTTAAAATATATTCAAATAGAAAACAGTTATTTTAAATAGTAAATGATTCACAATATTAGGCTACTGCTTTTGCTGTACTTTGGATCAATAAAAGCAGGTTTGGTGAGCAGAATAGACTTCTTTAAAAACACATAAAAAATCTTACTTTTGACTGGTAGTGTATGTTTTTCTCCTTTTTTTTTTTGAAAATATAGATCAAAAATTTGGAATTTGGAGAGTTGTTTTTTTTTTTTTTTTTTAAGTGTTTTAGACTCATCTTTTTTCGTCAACAGTATTTAATGTTAATATAGTAAAAGTTAATGCTTAATGATGTCAGTGTCTTGCCTTAGTCATAGAAAAAAAAGGTACATCTAACGAGAAGAAAGGTTTAAAAATTGTTAAAGTTTCCCTGGTACCTGGAAAGTATTTTTGAATAATCGAGTAATCGGTGCCTTCTAATTCTAGGACTGCGTTAAAATTAGAGCCTTAAAAAACGTTTAAACAAAATCAAACAGCGCTCGTCAATCAGCCAGGTTTATTAATAGAGATTGTTGATCAAGGACAGCGTAATGTTTGATTATAAAAGGTTTAAATCTCAAAAACTTGCAGATGTCACCTGTCACATTCAAATAAACTGACATGTTTCTCTATTGATCAGACTGAGAACTACTTCAATCCAAACTGCTCGTTTTGGAACTATTCTGAGCGGAGCATGTCAGGATACTGGTCAACACAAGGCTGCAAACTTCTCGCGACAAACAAAACTCACACCACTTGCTCCTGCAGTCATCTGACTAACTTTGCAATCCTGATGGCACATCGAGATGCACATGGGGTGAGTATTAGTTAGACCTCAGTTGTGGTGGGACTTCCGGTAGAAGAAATCAATATATATTTCAGTTATGTACAGTCAAGTAATTACAAGTCATCAACTACACTTCAAAGCCCATTTTCTGCTTTCTGCATGATTTTATTTAACCATGATACTGCATATATTGAGTCTCTTGAGTTGCCAGAATGTCATTTTCTTCTGCTGATTCAGTAGAATTCATTTGATATAATTTGTGTTCATCACAGCAACATAAGCTTATCTTTACAAGGGAACAAATGATATATTGCAGCACTTTCTTAATATAATTCTTAATCTACTTTGATGAATGAATCTCTTGAGTCACTTGTAGGTTTCTGGGAACAATGCTATTATATCAGTTTGACATTTCAATAGTAGTTGTCTGATAGCACCAAACATTATGTGATATAAGCATAGCAGTCATTTAAGCTGTAAAGACTGTGGAAATTATGGGTTTTGTGCTGCAGCAAACTTACCTAATCACTGCCACTATAGCAATGGATAGATATGTAACCATTATGACAGCAGAATCATATTTTCTACCTGCATATAAAATATTATATCGTGTTTTGTGCTGTTAAATCAGGAATGTAAAAAAAAGATTCACTTATTACTTAATCCTTTTCTTAACAATATAATCATGATTCACACAATATGCTGTACTCATGAAAGAAAATCTTTATTGGAAGTACTTACAAGATTGTCAAAATTATGTTGTTAGTAAGGTAGAGAATTGGAAATCATTGATTTCACAAATGGAAATCAAGCCAAGTAAATATCACATTATTTTCATAGTTTGAACAAATCCAGCCGATAATTGAACCAGTGCCTACAGTGCTGGAGGAGCCAATTAAAACGTTTTGGATGCTGGTCTGATGTAAACCTAAACAACACACAAGTACAACAAATAAGGCAGGATATAATCACTGGCCTCAAGCATATCAACAGTACTTCTCTCCTAGGAAAGAAAGGGCAACAGCCCAAATTGGAGGCACCAGAGTTTCAGCCGCCCTGTCTTTCTGGCCAATTACCTTGTTCGAAGTCGCCCTTTCACAGGTCAGCAAGCTGGGGTATTTGATTAACTCACACATGTGGAAGTGGCTTGGATTACCGAGATATGCCTCAGCAGGATAGGACTGTATGGAAACAGGGTTCTTTCACTCCCAATTACGAGCCTTATGGAGGAATACAAATGTGCTAAAGTTAGGTTAGACATGATACTCAAACAGTCCCAAGATATCATTATGAGAGAGGCTGTTCTATCCCTAGTAATGGAAGGAAATGCAATCCACCATCAGCGGATGCAAAATCACCCCCTTGACACTGGGATATTGTAGGCCAGGTACAAAATGGAAGAAAGGGTTTTGGGCAAGGAGCAAGCAAACCCACTTTGTAAATGGTAACACGAACCAACAACTTGTGGCGGAGGAGATGCACCAATCAAGAAGTCTAGAATTGCTAAAGCTATATCTCAAACCAAGCAAGACACCGGGTTGAGATGGGAGGGCACTGAGAAGAAAATGACTACCTGCAAAGAATACGGTGGAAGAATGAGTGCCACAGATGAGGTCCTTCTTTTTTTCATAAACCTAAACTGGACTAAGCACAAAGAACATCAACCAATGCTATGGCTCAAAATGCCCAGTCAACCCGTCTATTTGTAATATCTTTGCTTTGAGAGGGAGAGTAAGGAAACGCAGACGACTCCTACTGTAAGGCTGTCCACTGGATGCCACCTGGGACTAGAAGATGCACATTGACCTACCTCAGACCAAATCTTGTTCTCTGGTCCAGACTAGAGTAATAAGTCTTCATTGTCAAGTTCTTTGGATGAGGCACATGATTAGAAGAGGCTGTGATATGCTAACTTTGCAGGAGAAGCAAAGAACATCAAAGTTTGCCCAGTTGAAGTGAGGTGCGTTGGATCCATGCCCTACTCCACAGCAAATCTCTTGAGTGTACTGAGAATTAGAGGACAGTCCAGCAGGCCAACAGTAAATGCATTCACGGAGGCCACGGAGCGAAGCAATCATTGACTCTGGCTGAAATGGAAGGACACCACCTTGACCAACAATTGAGACCATAAGAGACCAGGGCTTTGTTTCCCAAAAGTAGTGTGAGCATATGCTGGTTAGGTATGTTTTGAAGCATGGCTAATCCTTAGCTGGTCATGTGCTAGTCCTAAGCAACTAACTCCAGCTCAGGACCATCTTAGGACCAGCACATGATCAGCTTAAACCAGCTCAAACCAGCAGCCATGCTTCAAAACATACTAATAACATACCTAATATGCTGAAGTTTTCTACAGGGGAGATACACTACTGACGATGTGTCTTAATAAAATCCTTTAACCTTCTGCCTGGAATCAGATGTCCATAAATTAATTGGAATGTCTATTTACGCTAAGTAGATATAGCCTGCCTTGTTGGCAGAGGCTATTTACACTAATTCCGGTCAACAAACGCATGGCGTTTGCCCATTAACCAGCAGAAGTAGGTAGTAAAGCGTGCAGCACTCATTTTTTGAAGCGATTGACTTGAGTTCGAATCTGCCTTTTGTTGAACACGTTCTTCTCCCTTTTCACATCACACATCACATTGGAAAGGCATTTATTTTCAATTAAAATGAAGGAAATAACCAAGAAATAGAAACAAACTCCCCCGACGGGTGTTCATTGGTTAGGGTTAGGTGTAGGGAGCGCTTTATTGTCCCAATACGGCATCCATTTAATAGTTTTAATGAAAATTATAATTTACACTCAATACTTTATTATTGCATATTGTTTTATAATGTACTACAATACTGAGGTGCAGATATCTGCCACTATTTGCACTACATAGTATAAATAGCATGTAACTCCTATTAGTAAAGAAAATAAACTGCAAAGAAAGACACCTATAGTGTAAATAGCATATTGCTAAAAATTACTGCTATTTTCACTTAGTGTGAATAGAATCCATTGCTATTTGCATTTAGTGTAAATAACATCAGTTGCTAAGAATATATGCTATTTTCACTTAGTTGTAATTGTAATTTGCACTTATGTGCAAATAGCTGCTGCCTTAATTAATTGAAAACTGATCCACAGGGATTGAGATTTTTATGCATACAGCCTTTTCAGTAAATTTATTTTTTGTTGCCGTTGCTGTTGTTTAGAGGATGAACAGAAACTGTCAGTGTTAAAACATCTTTAACCTCTTAAAAAAAGCTCTGTATTGATGCTACGTGAAAACAAAGACACAAGATAGATTATTCAAACACTTGGAAGTCAGGACATTCTGATTTAAGACGTCTGCTGTCAAACACTCGGTCTGTACCAGACAGGAGTTTCCATTGTAGTCAATAGCTGTCTCTACTGTCTGCACGCATTGTCAACACAGTTTTAATACAGTTTGTTGCTAATGTGTGAATGGTAGAAAAGCATATAAAAGGTAGCTACTATATGTAGTATATTTACTGGTTAAGATCATTTTTTAAAGTCTCTACTTTAAAAAAAAAAAAAAAACAGAAGGAATTTAATTCTCACTGATTATATGACAAGTGAAGCGTTCAAGTTCAGTAGAACGTGAGGTTTTTGTTAATGCTAATGTTTATTTTTCCAGGGTGTGGGAAGCGTTCACGAGCTCCTGCTGACAGTTATCACACGAATGGGCATCGCCGTTTCGCTTGTCTGCCTTGCCATTAGCATCTTCACCTTCTGCTTCTTCCGTGGCCTCCAGAGTGATCGCAACACCATCCACAAGAACCTCTGCATCAACCTTTTTATCGCAGAACTTCTGTTTCTCGTGGGCATCAACATGACCGAACCTCCGGTGGGTACTTTTTTTTTTGTAGTATGTGTGATCCTGCCGAACACTCTGGGGGAAAAAACAAGATTGGTGTGAAGAGGGTTTATTTCAATCCTAGTAAGCTGCCTATATTTTTAGGCATTTTAGGCATCCCCCTTTGCAAATAACCACCACAACTATGGCATAATGTTGCAGTAGAAATGCCTACTGGCAACCAACAGAATGACAAATTGCCAACCTCTAGTCCAGTGGTTCCCAACCACGTTCCTGGAAACCTCCGAAAAAGCACATTTTGAAAGGCTCCTATATCCGACACACTCATTTCAGGTCTTGGAATCTCTACTTAAGAGCCGATGACCTGAATCAAGTGTTTGAATAAGGATACATGCAAAATGTGCAGTGATGGGGTTCAGAACCACTGCTCTAACCTAACAACATGTTACCGTCAAACTAGAATTGTAAGTGTTGGTTTGCCCTGAAGTGAACTCGTTAACTTCTTACAGGGAATGGTATTTGGTGCAAGATAACTGTGTTCCTGCAAAGTTCTGATCCAACCCTGCTTGTCATTTTCAAGTAAAGCTTGGTTAGGTGGTTCAGGTTTGTTTGATTATTCTCTTAAAAAACATTATTATAAGAAATGTTCACTGAAAGTTTCTTTGAGGAACCCAAAAATGGCCATTCTGTGGCATCGCTGTAAACCCCGCTGAAAAAAAAGCCTTTATTTTTAAGAGTTTGGCAATTTGAACTCAACCCAGCATCAAGATTGGCTAGCCCTGTGCTGGAGGTTTTTGATGATTGATGATGTTGTTTCGACTCCAGTAACTTTTTTGGTGATTAAAGAAAAACAAAGCTTATAAACAAAGCTGTTTTTACAAAAACAACTTTGAAGACTAAACTCCTTTTATTTCTTTCTCAGATTGTGTGCTCTGTGATCGCTGGAGTCCTGCATTTCTTCTTTCTCGCCGCTTTTGCCTGGATGTGTTTGGAGGCCGTTCATTTGTTCCTCATGCTTGTGGAGGTTTTTGAGAGCGAGTTCTCTAGACGAAAATACTATTACGCATCTGGCTACCTGTTCCCCTGTGTGGTGGTTGGCATTTCGGCAGCCATCGACTATAAGAGCTATGGGACGAGGAAAGCGTGAGTAATGTTTCATCTTGTTTAATCTTTGTTTTATTGAAAACTTGAGATTTTTTTTTTACCTAAAACTTTTCACCATCATTTTTTGGTCATGCCGTCCAATTTCACATCCAATAATCTCTGATTATGTCATGTTAGCCAAGTTGACATCCCCTTAAGGGGAGCAACCAAGGCTTTAATGAGACACATATGATCCAAGTTGACTGTCGATGCTTTCTCCAGTGGTAGATCTCTCCATATATTGAAATCTCTAATTAAAGTTCCCAAATGTTAAAGTGGTTATCACTATGTCAAACATCACAAATTTTGGAGCAGCCTGGGTGTCTTCTTTCCAGTAGACAAAACAGTAATTTATGGCAGTGTTTCCCAACCCTGTTTCTGGAGGCACACCAACAGTGCATATTTTCAAACTTCTCCTAATCAAACACACCTGATTCAACTCATCAGCTTGTTAGTAAGATCTAAAATTGATGGGTTCAAAAACGGAGACATCCAAAATCTGGTGTGCCTCTGGAAACAGGGTTGGGAAACACTGATTTAGGGAATTCATTCCCTCCAATGAAAGTGGCTATCACTCTTGAAACTTAGTGTGCAGTGTGTACATGGCTTTAAGTAATTGCTTCTATGGTGGTTATTTCTCTTTTTTCCTTTTTCCAGCTGTTGGTTGAGGGTTGATAATCATTTCATTTGGAGTTTCATTGGCCCCGTCACATTCGTCATTATGGTAAGTTTTGCACATTTTGCACATTGCCAACTTTACATTTGAATTGTTGTACCATTTTGAGATTGATGTGCGTGTTTTTGTTTGCTTTTTGTAATTTAAGTTTTGCACATTTCCAGTGAATACCTTCATTTAGATGTGTAGAATTTGCACAGGAAATGTTACAGAATTTTGAAATTGTGTACAGTGATATTGTACTTCCTGTTGACTAGTGATGGCAGATTTCTTTCACACAATTGGCATATTTTCATGGTGTTGTGTTTCTTTGCATTGTGCAATGCATTGTGCTTTTGCATTGTGAGTTGTGAGATATAGGTGCACTTATGCCATGTCGTAATTACCGTGATTCCAAGATACCAACTTCTAAAAAGCTTTCAAGTCCTTGCAGAACTTGTAATTACAACTTGTG
>JAHKKF010383379.1:0-15944 GCA_019740295.1 Labeo calbasu | reverse complement strand
CTTCAAAGGATTCCGAACAAAGACTTTCAAATGTAAAAACCAGTTTGACACATAAAGAGCTGGTTCTTTTAGAGCTATGGCTCTGTACCATGTAACACTAGATCTGTGGTTCTCACTTCATGCCCTATCATGTTCATCTTATAAACAGGAAACTGAATCATCTTAGTGCTTATTAGTCATTTATTATTCTGCCTTCACGCTTCTAATTTTTCTTTTTATTAATGATGATTTGTCCCTATGCACTTGTGAATTTCCCTTTTTATTTCTGGATGGAATCATTAATTGCATGTAAAGAAAGTTTCACCAGTAGCATTTTTTTAAATTGTGAATAATTTAGTTTAATCCTGAAATGATAAACATCTTATTTGCTTTCACAGGAGGTCAATAATGCTACATCAGAGATGCAGAAACTCTCCCTAAGCCAAAAAGAGATTGCGGAAGCCAACAAGTTCAAAAAGATGTATGTCTCTTTACATTTTTAGCTTCTGCATTATTTTTCAGGTCCACAATAAAAAAAACTCTTGATACGTTTTCAGCCTATATGAATGATTCATATTTGTCTTTACAGTTCCCATGACAAGAAGGTGGCAGCTCCAGTCAACATGTCCAAACTTCTAAGTTTTGGTTACGTTCAGGAAGAGAATAAATCTCTCAATGACGATGATGCTTCAAGTGAGACTTCCTGGTTTTTTTTAACATCTTGAGTGGTTGGCGTCGCGTTAACCACATACATTTACAGTCTGAGACAGATGCAAGTCAGATTATTTCTATAACTGTAAAACTTGTGTGTGTTTGATATTTTAGGCATTACCTCTGAGCAGACCAGCACCATTGCACCAGAGGATGAATTGGAGTAAAAACGACGCCCCCCCAAAACCCTTCTTCATGAATTGTTCTCTCGTATTCACTAGCTCCTTTGCATCAGCCACCCACTCTCTGCTTTATGCAAAAACACTTTTTAGTCATCTGATTGTTCTCATTTTGCATCTTTAGCTAAATGACTTGTTTGTGCTATGCTAACATATCTATGGTGCTTGTGATCAGGATAACTATACCCCTAGAAGGAAGGAATATCTGTAAAGTCCCTAAATGAAAACTACAGGGTATGTGCACCACAAAATACATCTTAGATGCATTAAGC
This sequence comes from Labeo calbasu, assembly GCA_019740295.1. Lineage (NCBI taxonomy): Eukaryota > Metazoa > Chordata > Actinopteri > Cypriniformes > Cyprinidae > Labeo > Labeo calbasu. The sequence continues at coordinate 14,803 of JAHKKF010383379.1, read as the reverse complement.
ATTGATGCCAAGATGGAGCTGATTTTCATAATATTCATTCTTCACTTGCACATTAGCGCTCATGGCGCAAAATGTGACAAAACCTTAAGAACATTAAGATAGCACTCACATAGATTGATAGGATGTACTTATGCCACGTTGAACTGCTGTTTCTCACCTCACATAATGATGAAATGTGTAAGCTGTGCAATTATTACACACTCCATGGCTGTTTCATACAGTAAGTCTCTGGTTTGAACACTTTTGAGTGTTCTGACGGCCCAGTAGTTAGCTAGATGAGCGCATGATGAACACATAGAAAGTTACCTTATGATAAATGATTACATGAAGTAAGAAGATGCCAGGGAACAGGAAGGGGGTTCAGGGAGTTCGCGATTGTGAATGTCTGTTGTTGTTAGTATTGATGTGTAGTAAATAATAATAATAATAATAATAATCTGAGATTCAGTTGTTTTGGTGTTCTATGCTGTATAATTTAATGTTTCTTCCTTCTGAAAACAATGTTTACACTTGCTGTCAGTTCATATCTATAAATGATGACTGAATAAATCTGCATGTGCATAAAACATTTGCCATTTGTAGTCATTGTTTCAAAGGGAAGCTTCACAGATTGAATGCACGGTTGTTCTTACAGGTTTTACAGATGTTTATACAACCAATCAAAAATGCATTCTAAAATACATTCTAGACTTTTGAGTGTACAAAATTTTAAAAAATGCCAACATTTTGATGCTAAACAATAATGAATAGATAAAAAGAGCATATAGTAGTCGAAAACAAAAAAGTAATATTTCAGTTGGTTAATATAAGAAGATTTTTAAATGTTTTTGAGATAAGTCACCAACGCATTCATTCGATTACAAAAAAAAGGAATAATATTGAAAAATGTATTTTAATTTTAAAAAACTTTTATATATTTTCATATATTTTAAGGTGTAGTATATTCAGCATTCATAGAAAGCAAAAAAAAAAAAAAAACAGCAGACATTTTGCTTGAATAAAAATGTCTTTATTGTTGCTGAAAGTACTAAAGTAATAATTCCTTTAAAAATTGTACTGACCCCAACATTTTGAAAAGTCTAAAGGTGAAGCATAATGCTGTTCAGGATGAAACCATAGTCCAGAGAGGATGAGAAACCGGAGTTTCTGACCTCAAGATGTTTAATTTAAAGAAAAAAAAAAACAAGCAGTGATAGTGATAATTTTTTTTAATTATGGTGATAACAATTTAATTAAAGAAAGTTACTGTAAATGCTTTAGGTTCAGTCCCAGTTGAGGTGACCCAGCATTGGAGAGTTAGTGATGACAATCCTACTCAATTCTAATACCACCCTTGACTTGGGCATTTAACTTTCAGGCTCTGCAATTAGTCTACTGCAAGTCACATGGACGCTAAGCATCTGCTAAATGCCAGATGTGGACATTCTTAAAAGCCGAAAAGGTTGTAGTGCCCTTATATGAGTTCGTTTTTTTCAGTATTAATTTCAGTATTTCCTTCTGTGGCATTTTTACTTACTATTTTGGTTTATATATCTGTGCAAAGCGTGTGTATTTTGTTTGCATTACACTCCCTGCTGAAAAAAAAAAAAAACAATAGAAACATCACAGAAATTCGAATGGTCTCCAGTACAAATGCCATTACAAACCATCCACTTTTAACCATTAAAACCATTAACAAATGGTTTCCTGTAGTGTGTTTTGGGACATACACCATTAGGATTTAGTTGTTTGTAACAAGCCACCAACTGAAGGCAACCAATTACCAGTAGAAACCAACAGGCAGCATTACAATTTCCATTACAACCAGTACAATTCCCATTTCAAATTCTGTGATGGTTTCTATTATTTTCAGCAGGGTGGGATCCACTGCCCTTTTGGATAGATTAAGATTAACCTGGAGTAGACAGTGTGACTGACGAGACGCCTGAAAATCACTAATAGTCCCACAGGTTCTCATAACAGCTCTGAATGTTGGACCTTGGCTGGCTTCTAACAGGTCCAAGACTCAGTGTGTGTGACTACTTGGCAGAACATAAAAAGAGGCTCTCCTTTAAGCTAAAAGATGAGGTCCAAACACCTGATGGGTAAAACAGAGGGTGTCCTGAACCGAACTCAAAAAGCTTTGGTGCTCCATCTGGCAGAACGGGTATTTTGCTTACCCTGCACCTCTTTAACTCTTATTACGTAATATGTGGGAATTGTTTCATTTCTTCTTCTTCGTGGAATGCCATTTGTGCTAATGAATTAAACTAATTGCGAAGCTAATGTTTTCTTATTTACTTACTGGTAAGTTAAATCTTTATATAGGCTAATTTAATTTCATTTGATCGAGCAGTAAAACGTATTATATCATCTGACAGGAGCAGTTAGATCACACTCCCAATGGGAGATGCCCTTTTATCCACACGATGGCAATGTTGCCTAATGTTCACGTCGATAAAGCCTTTAGAAAGCCGTGTTTTTATTATCATACAAAATATTTATGATGCGCCGGCTAGTCTTCCCCAAAGTTATGTGGACTTTGTTAAACCCGAATACTAGCGAATCCAACCAATAGAAGAGCAAACACATATATCGAGCAATTCAAATTAACCAATTTGAGGGCGTTTATGCGCACTACGAGCAGATGGTCACTCATGTGACCATTTAGAGGCTGTTGTTTTCGCTCTGTAACCGTATTTTTCACGCAGAAGTCGATTCTTTCCAAGCAACTCCTGTTCGACTACATGGCAACACATTTAAATGCCCTGAAACAGCATCTCTCTATGTGGAGCGTCTACGTCACGCGTTCTGACCCTCTTGCCCATGGAAGCGCGCAAGACCCAGCCGGAGCCGCCCGTTCATCGCGTGAAAACACCTTTGGAAAGAATGTCATCCAGTGATTGCGGTACAAATGGATTTATCGGGCTCCGCGAATAATTTGCATTTCGGCGGTTTTGCGGTAAGTACTGGTGATTTCGCGCAGCACCAATGAAGCGTTGCTAACATCTGGCGCGCACTGGCGGCGGGAATTCATCGCTGCTTGTCTTTTATCGGCAGATCTTGTGCATCTCTCCTTCAGTTATTTGCAGAGCTGAGCTTAATAGACGCCGTGGTCAGTGCACAAGCTGGAAAAGCGGTTTGCTTTTCTGTCGAAGCCTGCTTTAAATCTCTGCCTTTCCTCATTGCAGCGCAGAAAATATGCATTTGTACTATAGTTATGCATGCGTAATTGAGCTGATGGCCTTGTTTAATGCATAAAGCTAAATAACTTGAGCAGGTGTAGTGTCGCTTCCACCTCTAATCGACAAACCTACACCTCCCATCATCATCTCAGGTCCATCATCTGTCCCTGCATGGCGCATTTTATCCATCTGCTCATCATCTTGTAACCTGGGCAATGCATTGCATGTTGCATTAGTTAGTTGGATTAATTAGAATCCTTAGTGACATGTGTTATGGCATCCTACAGTCCAGTATCCCACAGCCTGTGAAGTAGGCTGGTCTCCATTACGACTGATAGATTCTGTCACTGGGACCACCTTTTAGACACTTTCTTTATGCATAATTGAGCATCCCTCTCTGTCCTTGCTCTCAACTCCAGCTCTAATAATTCAAGCTCGACAGAATGTAGAAGAAGTCTGCATCTCTTGGACTGTAATGGCAGTGTGGTTGCAGTTTCAGCTGCCTCATCATATTGACCAGAGTTTAGATTGAATGCAGGTTTGCTGCTGTGCACCATGTAATTGCTGCTGTGCGGTGATTTGCTTTGAGCAGTCCACAATTACAGTATGTAAAGATTGCAGGGACAATGCATCATGATGCAGTAAGACGTGTTCCTCAGAGACACTGCATTGTCATGTTATATGGTGTGCAAAAGCATCCCAGGGACTTTTGTGTGTGTGTGCATTTGAAATAGCCAAGGCTGAGTTTCGCTATTCATTAGAAATGACAGAATGATCTCTCTGACAGACGTAAGTGGTGATGGTATACAATGTCAGATGACTCCAATAAGTAACAGTTTATTACTGTTTCTTGGTCATCGTCGCTAATAGCATGGTTTGCGTGTTTTCTCTCCTCTCGTCTCTTCTGTATATAAACCCGGTGCTCTGACTGACAGCAGACTCCTGGTAAATCCAGTGTGGAGGTGGGTGGGGATTTTAAGGACTTTCTAAAGTGGATTTTGGATTTTATTCTTGTAAATGCCAGCACAGTGGGCTACTGCCATTTATGAAGTTTATAAGCTGAAATCATTGGATTATGTATGGATGTGTGCGTTTTGCAAAACCGATTCATTTCCGTGAACCGGTTCTCTTTTGGATGCTTCATTTCATTGAACCCGTTAGAAATAAACATGGTTCTGTGGTTCTTTTACATCATCACTCCATTACATCACCCATCAAATATCTAACAAATTAGTAAATGTTATGCTGAAACAGTCAAATAAAGTGCATGTGTTTATTGAAGTGCATGTCTGCTGATTATTACTTTTTATTTACTAGTTACCAAATAGTTCACCCCAAAATATTTTTTTTTTCATTTACTCAACCCTCAGACAATCCAAAAAAGATGACTTTCTTAATAACACTCAAGATGATTTTTAGTTCAGATGATCACGTTAAAGCCCCAAAAAGGCAGTAAGGACATCGACGAAATAGTCTCTGTGACGTCAGTGGTTCAACTGTAATGCTATGAAGCTCTGAGAATATTTTTTGTGCACAAAGAAAAGTAAAATAATGACTTTATTCAACAATTTCTTTTCTTCTGCCAGTCTTCGACATGCGTTCACAAGAGTACCACAAAGCATGCATGTGGTCCAGAGTTCATCATCTTAATATTCTGGTTCAAATAAGTAAGGCTAGGCAAAAATTGCAAGTCATCCTCTCTGTCGAAATCTTCAGACATGTTTACGAAGACAGTTTTATGTACAGCGTGCATCTTCTGCTTGTAAACAAGGCGTAACACATCTGGGTTCTACGTTGACTGGTGATATATGGAGTGAAATTATCACGGAACATTATTTATAACATTATTACATGTAATCCATAGCCTTAGGTCAAACAGTCCTGGAGCTAAAGGTTTTTGTTCCATGATGACGTGTAAATGGAAACAAATTCACGTGGGACACCATTGTTGTTTACAACAGAGAGGGAGGATGCATTTGCAGACCATGACTATTGAGTCAGACATGACCACGAAACTCTCCCTGTAGGTTTAATTCATTCATTTTGAAGCAGTTTTTTGGTTTAACAACATTCTAGTAAGAGCCACCTACTGTATCCTGGTGTAGTTATATTTTTTCATTGCAAATCTCTGGTGGCACGCACACACAGGCTCAAGAATCCGATATCACTATTGTACATAAACATCTTGTTTAGTCATGAATTTGTGTGCCAGTGTTTGCACTGACTGCCTGGTCATCCTTAAGATGATGACTTTTCTAAAATGTTTGTCTAAGTGTTTATACACACACATATGTGCATTTTAGTTAGGGATCGATGCCTAGTTGATTTATAAGTGTGAAACGTACAGATATTTTTTTCTTATTTGGAATATTTACATTTTAATTAGTGTGCTGTGCGTTAGCTGTTCACAGTTAGTCCTCTCTCGATGAAGTTTTATTTTTAAATTCGTTCCTACTAGTTGATTTATAAGTGTGAAAAGTACAGATATTTTTTTCTTATTTGGAATATTTTAATTTTAATTAGTGTGCTGTGCGTTAGCTGTTCACAGTTAGTCCTCTCTCGATGAAGTTTTATTTTTAAATTCGTTCCTATTAGATCTGTATGATTCTGGGAAATAGTGAATCACTATATAATTGGTTAGAATAGATATCAGTTCTCTCATGATTCTGAAGAAAATGTTTATTTCAGTGATTTACAAAAAGCTGAACATTAGGCTACTAAATAAAGTAATTTGTCAGAGGTTTGGGGAAAAAATGCAGGAAATAAAAGGTAGGAATGATGAGTCAAACTAGACAAGAAAAGACAAAGTGAACATGTCATGTCAGTCATGTCAAGTTTTACATGCAAATATTGGTGGATTTGAACAATTTTTTTAGTTGTAAAACTAAAAAATAAATTAGTTTTTAAAAAAGGGAGATAGAGGCAATAGATGCTTATTTACACTAAGTGCAAATAGCTATAGATTCTATATACACCATGTTAAAATAGCAGGATTTTGTGCTATTTCTACTACTTATTGCAAATAGTGGTAATTATCTGCACCTCGATATTATATTACAATAAATGCCTTTCTGACGTGATATGACATTCAAAAAAGGGAGAAAAGAAAGTTCATCAAAAGGCGGATTTGACCTCGTAGGGCCCTATGAAATCCGTTTTATTTTTTCCCAAATTCTGTTTTATTTTTTTCTAAATTAATTTTTTTCTGTTTTAATTTTTCTGGACTCCTTTTAAATGGTTATATTTTATTAAACAAAAAAGCATGTATAATTAATTACAATCGTGAAACGTACAATTTTCAATTTATTAAAGGTTTAACAAAAATTACATGTTTAGGGCCCAATGAAATCTTGAATTTTTTTCTCACCTTGTGTTTTATGGTTACCAAATTCTGGTTTTAACATGTCTAATTAATTTAATGCATAAAAACAACTTTTATTATTCTTACAATAGACTTGTGAATTTTTTCCCCCCAGAAATCCTGTGTTGTGTATTTGCATTTTTCTGGTTATTAAATGAAGGCATAAAAAATTAATTTAATTGATCTTTTAATTAATACAAATTAAAAAAAAAATATTTTTTGGCAAGCAAAGGGGATTTACTATTAAAATTAAAACATGAAAGAAATATTGTGTGATTATATCTTAAATAAAGTTTTATTAATTTTTCAACAGTAGTAGTAGTATTATTACATACATTCTAAATAATAGTATATATGTATGTAATAATATATGTCTTCAAGTGAAACCAAACTTTTATTTTGACGAGTTGCTGTGAATACCTGTAACTAACACTGGTTGTGGTTAGAAGGGATACAGCTGTGGCCAGTATAAATAAATTTTACTCAAAGTGACTCTCAGAGCAGTTCTGGAAATGTGGTTCATGTATTTATGTCCTCATTTATTGAGACAGCAGACACTGAAATCATTGCGAGCGTCATGCGTGCTTCAGTATATGTAGTTGGCTATGCAAAACCGCACGTCTGCACCATTCATTAACACAGAGACATGCAGAACATGCAGGATTCATATTTAAATAGTCTTTTTGCGGTCTAATATTTACAGATACTAGTCCATATCGCAATTTGATTTAGTCTGATGATTAATTCTTCCAAACATTAACGAATTCCGTGACATTCCGGGTTTAACAGTAAATTCTGTATTTATGACTGGATTCTGTGATTCCGTCTGCGTTTTCCGCATTGTGGAAATCATAGGGCCCTAAACTCGGATCAATTGCATCAAAAAGACTACACCATGCTCTTTACCATCTGCCCCACTGGAAGCTGTTGTTTCATAGTCATCTTTTGTATTGTTAACTAGCCCAATAACGCATAGGCGGGCGGAGTTAATGTAAATAGCCTCTGCCAACAAGGCAGGCTATTTGCACTTGCTGTAAATAGACATTTTAAAAAATCAGTTTAGTAAATGATTCAGTGACTCACCTTGAAGAGATTGGTTGAATGAATGATTTTTGCATTATTGTAAGGGGTAGGTTTAGGGTTAGGGTAAGTTTAGGTGTAGATGTTAGTAAAACAATCTAATAGGTAAAAAATATATTTATTTGACATTTTAAAAGAATGTACCAACTGCACTACACCTAAACCTACGCGATAGTATGAAAAAAGCGAATGTGACGTAAAAACACAATTGCAAGCATGCCATTTTAGCTTATATTTTAATCTCTCATATTTCAGCTCTTTCATCATGAGCCATGTTTTCAAACGATTCATACTCAAGCATTCCGCATTCTAAATCCAACTCAGTGCCGCCTGAGCTACCGAGCAAGCTTGTTATGTCCAGTGTTGTGTCCATTTGTGCTAAAAATACAGTGTTGGTCGTAAAATCTGATAGGTAGCACTATCGACCAATTAGTAGTAGACGTCACAGTTATGTCACTTGCAGCTGCGTGCGCATAGTGGTGGCAGAAGAACATTGGTAACAAGTGGAAGGAAACGAGTATGGAATAAGAGAGAAAAAAGTGCCTTTTGATGCCAGAATCAGAACGCAAATAATTTTTATAGAATACTGTCATCAAAAAAGCCATTTTATAGTTAAACGCAGACATTTAAATGGACATATGGATGAAAACTGCTTTGACTACTCTACTTTTAAAGCGGTCATCGGATGCAAAGTTCACTTTTACATGTTGTTTGAACATTAATGTGTGCCAGTGTATGTACACATTTATCCTATAATGAAAAAAATTCATGCAGTGGTTTTTAATTAATCTGTAAAAATAATATTCCCTTTTTCAAATCGAGCCATTCTCAGATGCCCGTCATTGTGGGTGATAGTTGATTGACATGAGCGTTTTACCTCAGATCAGTTGTCCGCCCTCTTTGTTTCGATGCCGGAGCAGTGATGTAAGTTAGAGAAAAATATCTCTGATTGAGCGATTGAGGTGTTGTTTTGCTGGATGTAATAATGAACGTAGTGGTCGTCATTTACTCCCTACATTTGAGCCCCTGAAGATGCAGTGGATTACATTTGTTTGTGAAGGGAACGCGCCTCCCGATGTACATAAATGCGTCTGTGTTCGTGCAAATCATTTGTGATTCAGCAGAAGTAAGTATACGTTTTTTTTTTTATATGAATCTTTGCAATCACCTTTCCTAATAACGTGCTAGTTAGCAAGTTTCGTGGCTAAACGTGCTAAATGTGGCTAAAGTAAACGATCTCTCAGTGCACAGCTCGTCATTCCACAGAGAGAAGAGAGGGCAAACAAAACTCATCTGCATTTAAAGGAACAATCCATCAGAATGGGTTGATTTTTGCAGCGCTCATTTTGAGGTAAAAAAGGGTGTTGTTTTACACTACCATTGAGAATTTTTAACCAAAGTATAATACAGACTTTTCATTAAGACGCTAAAGAATCATATCAACTTGTGGAAAATGGGCATCCGATGACCCCTTTAAAGCATAAATTTGATTTAAACAATATGTCTACATAATATTCACATATGGTGTTCGTAGGGGACACATTGCATTAGCCCTACAGTTACAGCATGATATTTAAACCTATTACTATTAACATTTTACATAACATTTATTTACTTTATATCACAATTATGACTTTTTTCTCACAAATGCAAGTTTATATATCCTAGTTAGGACTTTATAACCTGATTTAACTCAACAATAGTGAGTTTGTCAATTCTTAATGGAAAAAAGCCAGAGCCGAGGGGAAAAGAGAGAATGACGAGGTGATTTTCCTTATCAGAATTCTAAAATATAAATTCAAATTTACCTTTTTTTATTCTTTCATTCTGTGGCTCCATAGACTTTTACTTGAAAAGTGTCATTGTTTGCAAACACTGAATTGGTCTATTTGTCAGAAAACTAGAAAGCGAAACATATGGAGCTGTAATCATAACTGTGTTCAAAAAGGATTAAAACTGATCACTGTTTACCACCTCTATGTTCATTTCTTTTAGAAACTGCAGTGATATGTACTTAGTTGTACGGTAGGTACATATTCAGTGTCTCGCAAAAAGGTACGTTTTTGTCATGAGACCTGGTTGTATATAATTATCATTTTGACATGGACAAGATTGGTAATTGATTAGAACTTATGTATGTGGCCATGCTGTAAAAGAGCTGTAAAGATCTCTCAAAACTAGCCCATCAAGAGGTCAAAATAAGTGACTGTTTAAATGTAAGAAGACCTGAGTGTTATCAAATAACCTCCAAAAGGTAATTCACTCTTTTATGATAACTACTGTAGACATCGGTGTTTAGATCTGAACTATATAAACTTTAATCCAATACTTAAGTGATTATGTGAATGTTTGTAACATAAAATCAAAATACTGTGTGGTTGAAAACACTGTTTGTGTTTCATATATACAAAAAACAATAGCTCTTTCTGGATTAGCCATGGCAGGGGGTTATTAGACATTGCTGAATTATTATTATTTGTAGGAATAAGATTGCGATTATGCTGCAGCTCTTTAGCTGTGTACAGTACTGTTCATGCAGACAGACGCCTTTAGTCATAGCATTGTGATATGCACTGTTTTTTATGCATCTTGCACCATGAGCACATATGATCGGGGTCAGGATGATGAACTGAAACCAGAGATCCCTTAAAACCATCAGTCGACTAGTCACTTTTGAAATATTTCATCTAATCTCATCCCATATAATCATAGCATTGAAAACTCCGCTTTCTGTTATTTGCATGATGTGCTTTTCTATAAAAATGCAGCTAGACCAAGCTGAAGAAGATGCTGTTCTTTTTATCTTAAAGGCATTAAAGCCATCCAGAAAGAGGAAAAGAGTGCATCTGCTGATCATACTATTTTTGCTGTCAGTTGGGGGAGGGTATTGGGAAGGGAACAGGTTGTCTTGTCATGCTGTTGCATGCTGGGATGCTGGAACACACGTTGGAATACATCCCTTGTTGCCCTGCCTTAATGCTGCCAAGAACTCCAGGCTTTCTTTGCCATTCTAATAAAAGTGTATAGGACAGAGATTTCCATGCAGTTTTCTGGTACACCATCATTGTGAAATTAAAAGTGTCCCAGTTATCTAGGGATGGGCGATATGGGCTTAAAAATGTATCACAATAATTTCGGGTATTTATTGTGATAACGATATCAAAGACGATAATTCAGGGAAATACTGTTTTCCTATTTTTACCCAAAAATAGTCAATGGCTACCAAATCTTAAGAGTAAAAAAGTAAAAAAAAACATACACAAACAAAACCAAAACAAACTGATCGTTTCGTGTCTTAGGACATCAGTGTATCGTCACGAGTCACAGGGTTTAATTTGGTTTTGTTTGTGTATGTTTTTCTTTACTCTCAAAGATTTGGTAGCCATTGACTGCCATTATATGACTGACAGACTGCACCGGTTTGAGTTAAAAATCTTCGTTTGTGTTCTACTGAAGAAACAAGTCACCTACATCTTGGATGCCCTGGGGGTAAGCAGGTAAACATCAAATTTTCATTTTTGGGTGAACTATCCCTTTAAGACGAATTCCTTGTGTGTGAAACACACTTCGCAAAAAAGCTCTTTCTGATTCAGAAGCCGGAGGGCGCCCTTGCGCAGAAACTCCACATATGCGTTACAGCAGAAGTAGTAGTACTGATGACGCTTCAGGAATCTCTAATCCAGTTATTATTGTAGCTAAATAAAACACAGACAGAGAAATATTAACTGAGGAAACGTTAAGACAATAAACATAGGACTGCTACAATACATGGTTTGTCTGTGTTCTTCAAGCAATCTTGGGTATTTTTAGGATAAAGTATATGCAATGCTAATCGACATAGCTATATAGTGTGATTTCAGCCTCATTCTGTGATATGAAACCACGGCTGATCACAAAAGGTTATTTCACACACTTGACTACGTTATGAAGTTAATTTGGAGAAAAAAGTATGTCAATAAATAATATCTTTGTTGGACAACAGGTTTGTAAACATGCTCAAACACATGCAAAACTGCATCGCACACTTGCTACTAGTACAGTTAACGTTATTCAAGGCTCAGACTGATTTTGTGAGAAGGGTATAACTGCAGCCTGGAGATCTCCAAATGGAGGCGGGAACTCCAAAACGGGGTGGGAGCTCCAAAATAAGGCGTGGCTTCTTCCCATTGACAGGCAGGCACATGACACGCATGCGCAATTTTTTCCCCTAATCCACTTCAGCACAAACTTCTCCCCACAGCTGCTTCTAAAAGTTTGGTTGTGTCAATCACAGTGTTGATTTCCTATACTATGCAACAAACAATGCTAAACCCAAAACCTACCCCACATCTGACCCTAACCTTAACCAGTGAAACTGACTGCATGGTGAGATTGGTGCTGAATAGCGTAGCAGATAACAGTTAATAAGATTATGCGATATAAGATCGCCGGGCCGTTCCGTAACTCCCCAACCGGACCTCACCGGACTATTTAGTTACACTCAGCGTCTCCTACCCTGCGAATTTCAAGTCCCAGGGTGCCCCCGTTTCTTAAAACAAAGCAATAGAGTAAAACCTTTCCCCTGCGCTGTGCTGGGACAGCTCGCGGGAGAGCTCGCGGGTGATTCCTGTTTACATCATTAAGCAGAGGTTCCAACTCCAGTCCGAACACCACTGGCCACAAGCTTTTCTGCTTTCACTGAGCATATTTATTTATGTAGCATATTTTATTTTATTTTAGAACAACTAGAAACAGTGTCTAATTTATAAAGTTTTATTTTGAAATGTAAGTCAATAACAATTGGCTGAAGCCAGAGCCAATGGTGAAAGTCTTTGCATGATGAGACCCCGCCCCAGTTTGGAGGTTATGCACACTTTTGGAGTTCCCGCCCCCATTTGGAGATCTCCGGTGTGCAGTTATACATACTTGGATTTTTTGTCTAGGTTGGAGTTCCTCATTTAGCGATATACTAGTTTCATGCCCGCTTTCAGCATGTCACTCCGCACTGTCGCACACAGAAATATGTCAACAACTAAGGAGGGCGTGGGGAAAATTTTTGCCCAAATTTTTTTGTAAATCGCAACTGATAAGATATCGCCCATCCCTACTGTTTGCTCGCTTCATACACGTTTCTGGTCCTTGTGCACGATTTGTCATCACACATTATTTCAAAGCAAAAATGTTTGTCTTGCTAATATTTCATCAAATCGTAAATGATGGTACGTCAAGATGCTCTTGAGGATGAACTTGACCTTCAGCTTCTACATCAACAGTCTGAAAACCTCTTTAAAAGTGGTTGCCTGCTTTTCAGGATCCAATTAATTCCAGATGGATAACATCAAGCCCAGCCACATTATAGAGGTAAAATGGGTACTGATTACTGTTTTATGTTGACTTTAAGGAAGTCACCTACACTTAAATATCAGCCAGGCCAATTAGTCAACCAATATCTTGCCAATTTAAGGGAATCTGCGTCATTCCAGTGTTTTTTCAGCTGAATTTTCAACATCATTACTCCAGTCTTTAATGTCACATAATAGTTCAGAGATCAATCTAATATGCTGATAGAATTTTGTTTGGGATTCTTTAATAACAACAACTTTTAAAAGTGCAGCAGTTAACTGAAACTCAAAATCGTTTGTGACATTCTAAAAGCCTTGTCATTTTCAAATAATTTAAAGAGATAGTTCACTCAAAAATGAAATTCTGTCATTAACTACTCACCTTCGGAAGACAAATTAAGATTTTTTTTATTAAATCTGGTACTAGTGTGTAACATCAGTATCAGCGTCGGCCATTAAAACCCATAACCATTGACCAGTAAACTTAGTAAACAACTACGGTAGTGCTCTTGTCTTGAAAAATATACGTTTTATGATATTTAAATAAAAAGTAGGATACTGAGTTGTTATATTGGACTGTATTTGTAAAGCAAGATAATGATAGTGTATCAGTGTTACTGCCTGTTAATGATAATAACTGTGTTGTGTGTTCCTGTGTGCAGGGGGAATGCCTACTCCAAGGCAAAGCCCTGTGGAGGAAAGGGAGGTGCTGAGTGGTGAGGGAAGATCCAACAACAACAACATGGCGACCGATGCCACCACCACCAACCTGCTGGCCTCTGTTAAAGAGCAGGTATGCCGTACTGTTTCCATCTGCCAGTGTCTGGCTGTAGGGTAGCTGTAATCTGAATAGCAGCTCAGACATGAGTGGCCACAGATTGTAGATGTATTAAGTCAGCCTTCTGCTCATTAGTCAAAAGTCATATTTGCATTATTAATTCTTGGGCGGGGAAAGCTTGCTTTGAGGACACACATATCTGGTCTGCACGGAATTTTAGAGCTGGTAACCTTGTTTTCTCTTGTTTGTGTACATTGTGGTTTTATTTTATTTTAATTTATTTTTTGTTACATCATCATTCTATTTGTTTAAGAACAAGATTCTTATTTACATGTTTCCTCATGTCAGGTTTGAATTTGAGAGCTGATAAAATCTGTTTTTTCCAAGTTATTTATTTATTGTTCTATTTCCTTCTTTATTAAAAATTTATTTTAAAGCTTTTTTATCAGCCAATTTAAGAACAAGATTCTAATTTACCTGTTTTCTCACAATAGGTGTACATCGAATTTAGATTTTAGAAAGCTACTAATTTAATTTAATTTAAGTTTATTTTATTATTTAACATTTTATTTAATTTTATAACAATTTTTATTACAAAATTATTATTATTATTTTATGTATATTTATTTCATCAGCCAATTTGTTTAAAAATAAGATTATTATGTAATGTAGGTTTACACTGAATTTGACAGCTGGTTTTTATAAAGTTACCATTTTTATTTAATTACAAATTTTATGTTAGTGTATTTATTGTATGTTTTGTTAGATTTTATTTTCAAATTTATGTTAGCATTGTGTATTTTATTTTATTACCATTTTATTTAGAAACAAAATTCTCCTTTAAATGTTTCCTCACATCAGGAAATATAATAAAGTCTATTGACTATTAAAGTTTTGTTTTTTATTTTAATTACATTTTATTCCAATTTACCTTTAGATTCTAATTTACCTGTTTTCTTACATCAGGTTAACATGGAATGTGCGAACTAGATTTTACCAAGTTACCAATTTTATTTTATTTTATTTTATTTTATTTTATTTTATTTTATTTTATTTTATTTTATTTTATTTTATTTTATTTTATTTTATTTTATTTTAT
>JAHKKF010383377.1:0-10103 GCA_019740295.1 Labeo calbasu | reverse complement strand
GCTTTTATTGACATGAGACAGAGACATGGTCAAATACAGGCAGGGTCGAACACTGGCAAACAGGTATACAGAGGGAAAGACACAAGAGTAATCCACGAACAGACGAGGGTCGATCAACGGCTAACGTAATCCAGGGGGCTAGGCAAAAGGGTAATCCAATAAACATGCAAGAGATCCAGGGGATTCAGCGAAATAGACTAGATGAGATAACTAGGCCAGAATATAAGACTTGAATGACAAAAACTAGAAAAACAAGAAATAACTAGACTGAGGGAATAATGGTAAGTGCTAAACGTGTTGCAATACCCGGCCCGGAATAGTGGGAAGGGCCTCGTATTTATGCTGTTCGTGATTGGCTGCAGCTGTGAGCATGGTGAGTGAGGTGAAGCATGGGAAATGTAGTCCAGGGTGTAGTGCAACAGTCTGTTTAGTGTAAGTGTCAATATGACATCCAAAATAATTGATATTGAATTGAATCAGAAATCGAATCGAATCACAAGCTTGTGAATCAGAATTGAATCTAAATGTGAAAACAGATTTCTATTGGTCAAAAGGACAAATGTTTATAACTTGAACTGCGGTTCAAATTTACAGTTGTGTCCAGTGTGGACGTGTTAATGTGACTGCACTTTTAAGGGCCGTTCACACAGGGATGATAACTCGAAAATAAAGTTTTAATAAATGGTTTAAATTCTATAAATATAGGGACGTCCACACCACAACTATAATGATAACACTTTTTCCAGGTAATACCTGACTAAAAACATAACGGAACAGTCAGAATCTACTTAATTTTAAAGAGCTCGAGCATTTAAAGCAACAAATGACAAAACTGCAGCATGCAGTTATAATAAACCATGTTTATCGTCCGGTGTGGATGAACAGTTATCATTATAGTGTTCATTCTTGCTGTGATCAGACCTTTACTTTTTTGTTGGGGACAAAAGGGCAAGCTTATTTTGAGCTTTGTTCATTACTAAATCAACAGCACATAAATTTGTTAATGTTAATTTTTGCATTTTGATGACTACCCAAACATAGCAATGAGGCTCGTCTCTCTGGTTACCATGACAAAGCTTCCTGCCCAGCAGGAAATCAATCTATTTTGGACTAAGCTTCCCCTCAGGGAAGAAACGCAACATTTATCCTGCGGAACAGAGTTTTACATTTAAATGGATGTTCTTATATATTTAATATTTGGGTCATGAGGTTTAGTATTGAATGGATCATTGTTAAAAGCAGATACAGTCGTGTATGTGTGTCCAAATTAAAGGGCCAGTTCACCCAAAAATGAACATTTTTATATTACTTACTCATTCAATGTCATTCCAAAACCGTATGACTTGAAGTTGTTTCGAAGAATGTTCAGGCTGCGAAAGTGCATAATGCTGTTCTCAGTGTATCAATTATTTAGTAGGGGCAAAAAACATCCCTTCCCCTTAGGATCAAGTAACACAAGTAACTGATTCCCACAGGAGGAGGAAACTCTTTAAGAGCTTCATTAGCCACAAATCCGCCCCCTCACAACCTTATGCTAACTACCTGCACAATGTCAATAATGCTAAATGATTTATGACGTGCCACATGCTGATCAAAATGGCCCTGAGCTCTGAGCATGTGCAGTGACCCGTCTTCACCCAGATCGCATTCACTGAAGCCTGCTTTGTCTTTCTGTTAAATAACATAAAGGAAATCACGTTGATTGTAACCGCAGGTGAGGATCGAGCCAGGTGAAACTGAACAGGGCTTGGTTAGAAGCTGTCAGCTTGCAGAAAAATCACTGCTATGAGGGAGGTAAAAATATCCCACGATCCCCGCAGCACAGTCATCCATCATGTCTGAAGTTTTAGGGCGTAATTGAGAGATTTGGTTGCTGTAAGGAGGATGACTAATGCATTTTAGGATGGCTGTCTCTGTTTCTTTCCCCTCTCTTTGCCTTTTTCCTTCTCCCTCGCAGACGGATCGACAGTCGCCGCTTGGGTTCATCATGTATATTTTACGTCATGTATTATACATACCGCACCACTCCACTTCATTCAGTCTCTGTTGTCTTTGTCTCTGTACTGTCCTAATGCAAGTCTATGAGGATACAGCAGGGTTGGGTGAAATGTTTGGTTCCTTAGTGAGATTTGGAATTTGAATTGAATTCGGCACACTTAAATTTAAATGACAGGAGATGAAATTGACTGAACTGCAGTTCAGAGAAATTCAACACAGTCATATAATTGATTTGTGACCACAAAAACCAGTCTTAGGTAGCATGGGTATATTTGTAGCAATAACCAAACATAAATTGTATGGGTCAAAATGATCTCTTTTATGCCAAAAATCATTAGGATATTAAGTAAGGATTATGTTCCATTAAGATATTTTGTACATTTTCTTACCGTAAATATATCAAAACTTACTTTTGATTAGTAATATGCATTGCTAAGAACTTCATTTGGACAACTTTAAAAGCAATTTTTCAGTATTTTGATTTTTTTATTTATGTATTTTCAGATTCCAGATTTTCAAATAGATTTTCAAATATAATCAAATAATATCAAATAAATTAATGGAAAGATTACTTCAGATGATTTACAAATCTTAACTTAAAGATACTGACATTGTGACTGTTTTTGTGGTTCAGGGTCACATTTGTGATAAAATGTAAACAATTGCATCATTAATTATTACTAAATTTGCTCCCTGGTAGGTTGAATATTATATATAATTACTGAATATATAATGAAAATATCTATATATAATATTAAATACTTTATATTATATTATATTATATTATATTATATTATATTATATTATATTATATTATATTATATTAATTATATTATATTATATTGCAAATATTAAAATTTCACATATAAATTAATGGATATTTTAAGCATTGATTTTAATATCATCTAAAGTTTTTCAGTTCTGATTCTGTTATTAGAAGTGACATTTTAAATCAAAGTTTAAATTAAAATGAAATTAAAAGGCATTCTCATTTAAACTGAAACGTTTTTGGGGGGTATGTGTGCTTAATATTTTTTCTCTTTAACTGTGAAATCTGCATAATGACAGCAGATATGGTTAGCAAATGAAATGAATAATTATGAGGTCATTACATGCAACTAATCAACTATCAAGCATGGCTTTTAAAATATAGCTGTCATGTCATGATTAAAACCGTTCTGCTTGGTTGATCTGCATTCATTGCGCATATTAGAAAAACACTAATTTATTATAAAATACTTCATTTTTGACTGTTACGTACACTAGGATTACAGATGTTCTAAACGGACGTGATGTAATAAAACAAATGCTAAAATCTCTAGTTAGCACAAACTTGCTGTCAGTTGCTTGTTTTTATTTCTGTGCAGTGTAGCCCCGCCCACATTGAAATATGATTGGTCCAAACTCACAAGCAGCACAACATCTGATTTGTTTAGTTCTTTTAGACTTGTCGCTGGAAATTTGTCTCATTCAGGTTATTTGGTATATTTATGTCTTACTTCATTATTATATACCAGATGTCACACAGTCAAACACACACTTTCATCAGCCAACCACATTTTTCTGCCACATTGGTTGTCAAGACATAATCCTAAATTTCCTGTTTCACTTTTCCTGCACCTGAGGGGTCATGTAGTCGCCGGATAGGCTTTGACCTCCATACTCACAAACAGACAGTCAGCCATACCTCATACAGGACGTCCTGTGCAGCAGGTAGAAACCCAAGATCCCAGTGGGGTCAAAAGGTCACAGTGCAGAGGGGCTGTGAGTTGAGAAGCGGTCGTTATTAGTCAGTTAGGGGGTCTCTGATCTGTCAGGAGACCAACAGAGAAGAGAAGGTTGTAAAAAGTAAAAGATACGGCTGAAAAGGAAAGTAAATATGCGTCAGAGACCCCCCAACTAACTCACTCCTCTGAATCATCATTCAGACGCTACGTGTTACTTTGAAACACCATCTACTCCAGTACCTACAAAGACTGAAGCCCCTTTCCGCTATGACTGGCCTTATACACAATGTCAAATAAATCATCTTGACTCACCATGACCGCTTGAGTCACAAAAGTACTGGAATTACAGAGTACTGAGCAAGTATTAGTCAACTCTAAACTAGCCATCTCATTCATTCAGATTAACCTATGTTCTCGAGGTTTGTATATTCCTGTTAGCCTTTTGTGTGTTTTAGTGTCACTGAGATATTTATTTATTATATAAAAATCACCAGTATAGTCCATATCCAGTCCATAAAGCACCCTGAATTCAAACTGAATTCAAAAGGGATTTTGTTATTGCCCAGATTCTGAGCCATTACAATATATCCTTGTTTCCAGTGACTATAAAATGGTTTATAAAGGTTTTTAAAAAGGATTGTGTAAATCATAATCAGAATAACAATCACCGCAAAAATAATACAAACGTTAACAGGGAGAGAAAAGAAAGAGGCGAATAATAACAACTAAAGTGACACATCAATGAAGTCTAGCAGCAGCTAACTTTACAGAGCATCTCTAAATAAAGATCTTTCCATTTTTGGAGAAAAGTGTAAGTTGTGTTGTCAAGCAAAAAAAAAAAAACAGACCATGAGTCCATGGGATGTTTTTCCAGAGACAATTCAACCTGGGCTGGTGCCGGTACCCAGTACCCAACGGTGCTTTTTATTCTGTACTGTGCTCTCTGTGCAATAACAAAAACATTTATTTCAGTGAAAAAAGTCCCAAAATTCTCAGTTTCCACATTTTAAACAATAGGGCCCTACAATCTTTTTCTTTTATTTCCCCCAGAAATTCTTGTGTGTTTTAATTTTTCTGATAATCAAATGAAGGCATTAAACTTTTTTTAAATCAAATCCAAAAATTAAGCCCTTTTATTTTTTTGCCAAACAAACAGAGGTTTACTGTTAAAACATGGAAGAAAAATTGTGTGAATATTCAGTTTAAAATGTTTTAATAATAATTGTAGTATTTTTTTCTACATTTAAGTGGTTAATATTGTAGTAATATTTATTTTTATCATTTTATTGTTTAATTTAAATTTGTCAGAAAAAGGAATATATAAAGACCTACATTTTACTGTACAAAAATAATACACATATATTTCTGTTACATGTTAAACTGTAGTTTTATTTTGACGGGTTGCCGTTTATGATGCTAGTTTTCTCAAATGAATCGGCAAAATTCACATGAAGTGACTCTCACAGCAAGATTAAGTTTATGTGTTCATGTCGTCATATAGTGAGACGCAGAGGCCGAAAAATCATCACAAGCGCCACACGTGCTTCAGTATTTATGTAGTAAACAAAACCGCGTCTCTGCCATTCATTCATACAGAGGCAAACGGAACATGCAGGATTCATATTTAAACCGTCTTTTTGCATTTCAGTATTCACAGACACTAGTGCATGTCGCAATCTGAATTAAGTGACAGACCAACATTTGATTTATTTATCTAAAAATCGACGAATTCCTTGGCATTCCGTGCTATAGGGTAAATTCCATTTAATATGCCCCTAATATAATGGTAGGGGAAACACTGTAGCTTCAAAGAACTCTACATGATCCCAGCCAAGGAATAAGAGTCTTATCTAGCGAAACTATTGGCCATTTTCTAAAACAAATTACAAAATTATATAATCTTTTTTACCATAAATGCTCATCTTGCACTAGCTGGACTTCACAGATTACGTAATCACGTTGGAAAGGTCACACATGATGCAGGTGGAAGTACCGACCCAGCTTTTACAAAGTGATTGTGCGAAGAAAGTCAAACGCCCTTTACAAAAAAGGCAAAACAAAGATGTCGGACTATTTTGAAGTTGGAGGAGAAAATGAGATGGAGTTCTTCATCCTACCCTACCTTTTTGAACCAGAGTACACAAATGAGCTCACTGATGCTTCAAAAGGAAAAACAATGCATTAAGAGCCGGGGGTGAAAACTTTTGAATTTGAAGATCAGGGTATATTTAACTTACTTTGTCTTCTGAGGAACATGCAGTGGCATGAAAAAAGACATGAAAAAAAAAAGAAAGATATTTAGGCAAAATAAGAAAAATGTACACATCTTCATTATTTTAAAAAATGTTCACCCCCTTGCTCTTAATGCATTGTATTTCCTTCTGGAGCATCAGTGAGTGTTTGAACCAGAGGTTTTGTTAGACTTTAACATTGTCCGTCATTTTGACAGACAGGGTCTTAAAAATTCCTTCATAATCTTTTACCCGTCATTTTAATTTTTATATTTTATTATAATAACACATTTAACTGCTTTTATTTTTGTTCACATTTTCATTTCATTAATTATGAACCTACAGGACAGTTAGTTTTGTGCATTTATTTTGAAGAGAACAGATAAACAGATGAAGCTGCGTAAATTTTCATATTCAACACCACACCCTGCAGTGACAGTGATTTTAATATATTCTTATTTTTATGAATCAATATCGATTCGTAAATCTCAATTGATCTTTTGGTCTATGCTGTTTTCAGTTGATGAATGAACAGCACAGAGTGCGCCTCCCATCCAATAAATCGCAATAGGCTAAGCTTCTGTTACTTTTGAAACAAAGTCCCGGATTTCAAATTCTGTCCATTTCATTAGGAAATTCAAGCAATAAATACCATTTTGGCGCTCTTTAATGTGGCGTGAGAGATCGTTGTAGCTTCGGTGTACTCGCCTGGGCGTAATCAAACGCATAGCAAAACATTCGTGACAGTTATGTTTTTGTTCTAGATCCTGTGCTCTTCTGCCACACTGGAGCGCACTCGCCACCAACTGGACAGGGGTGGGAATTACAGTTACAAATTACAATCGATCACTCTCAGTATAATCTGTAATTTTTTCCGTCACTGATAAAAAAAATCAGTCAATGACGGGCAGTTTTCGGTTAACGCAACCTCTGGTTTGAACCTTCTGTATAGTTGCATGTGAGTCCCTCAGTTGGCCTCATTGTGAAAAGATGGATCCCAAAATCAGATAGATAGATAGATAGATAGATAGATAGATAGATAGATAGATAGATATGTTATTATATTTTTCAGCAAGAGAAGTCATTCAGTCTAGTGTTATCTAAGGCAGCTCTTCAAGCTGATCTAATGCATTTGTATTTAAAATGGAACTGTATTACTGTAAATCAATCCAATCTAATGTTGTGACTGAATTAAAAACAATGACAGAGTGAACTTGAATGTTTTGAAAGTGCTGAGGCGTGACATGAGTCACAACTGGGAAAGATGGAGGCAAACATGAGCTGATGGATCAGGGGAGAATGACTGCATGCAGGCGTTGTGTTTGTCTGGCATGGTGGATCAGATGAAGAGTCTCCCCAGAGCTGGACGAATCAGCGTTCATTGCTGATTACACATCATGTGTGTTTGTGTTTTCTGCGTGGCTGCTCTTATTCCTGCATTTCAGGAACTGCATAGCGTGTGAGTTCATGCGTCTGGTTTAGGCCCAGACATGTTAGCGGTGATGCTGTTGTTGTGTGGAGGCTGCTCATCCATGTGAATACCAGCGTTAGCTCTAGCTTGAAGACAAACAAGGATATTCATAATACTGTTGGCTGTGAGTGTTGTTTGTGGGTGTCATACGTCCCATCCTCTATTTCTCAAAGAGCTGAAGGAGAGAAGCTCCTCGTCTGCAGTAGTGGTGTTGTGGAAATACATGAAGAAACTCAGCATTGTGGTTCATAATGAGGTCAGTGCCCAGTCAAAGGCTTTATAAAGGTCAGGCTTTCATAACTTGCCTCCTACTCCCTCTACAGGACGAAATATGTAAGTGCACTTGATACATTGTTTCTCAGACATGTATATAATAATAATAATAATAATAATAATAATAATAATAATAAATGATTATGATTGATAATAATAATAATTAATAAACAACAATAATATGTAATTCTAGAAAAAAAGGTATATCTGTATTAATATCTGTCTGTCTGTTCATCTATATCTATATACTTTTTTATCATGTAGTATATAGTATTTAGTATAATAATAATAATGATCATATAATGTTGTATATTTAACATAATAATAATGATTTATAACAACAATAATAATGCATAAACACAATAATTGTGTTTATTATATTACTAAATGATAAATAACTAAAATTATAAATAACATGTATGGAAAAAATTCTATATATATATACACACAAAATTTAGTAATATAATATAATAACAATAATAATAATAGTGATAATAATAATAATTATTATTATAGAGGGAGAGAAAGAGAGAGAGTATTGCAACAACAGCAACAATAATTTAATGTATATTAAATTATTATTTTATTATTGTTTATATTTTTAATTATTTTATTATTTTAATGCTATAATATAATATTTTTATTACAGTTTATTTGTGTATATATATATATATATATATTTAGTGTATATTAATTTAATATATGTAAAATTATTATTTTATTGTTTTTTTAGTCATTTTTTACAATTTTTATTGATCATTTTAATAAAATTATATAATAATAGTGCTACTTTAATTATTGTTTTTATAGTATTGCAACAACAACTATAATAATAATGTAATATATGCACTAAATTAATATTTTATTATTGTTTATGTAGTTATTTTAGGTATTATTTGTATAATTTTAATCATATAACATTTTTAGCATTGTTTATATATTCAATGAAATGCAAAAAGAATTTTAATAATAATGTAAATTATATTAATTACTTATTTTGTATTGTTTATATACATATTTATTGCTTTTATTATTTATTATTTGTATCATTTTAGTAATATAATATAATATAATATAATTAAGATATATATTTTGCTTTTAAACATCTCTCTCTCTCTCTCTTTCTCTTTATATATATATATACACACACACACACACACACACACACAACTTACTGAGTTGTTGTTGTATTGTTGTGTACACCTAAAAAAGTTTCTGCAAAACACATACAACAAACATATGGGTACTATAGATACTTCGACTTAGTAAGCAGCCACCTACCACACCCTAGCAACAACCTTAACAACATGTTAAAAAGCACAACACAAAGTTTTCCACATGCAAGCAGCACTTACATCTTCTGCAGAGGTTTAGCTGTCACTGACTTCATCTGCCCATTTATGTTTTTCATTTTGTTTAAATTGGTTTATTCGCTTGGAGATGACATTTGAATCTCTGTTGTGTTTCAACATGTTTCCTGTCCAGAGGTTAATTGAGGGCTAACGATAGCGTTCTGATGTTGTTCGCTGGTGATTTTGGTTGTAATGTGCCATTGTCAGAGTTGATTTAGCGAGTGGGAGCAGATAGCTGTGGGGGGTAATTGGGGTTGTTAGCAAAGAGGCGTAACCGTGATGAATCATTAGGTCCTGTGGTATCTTACGGCCGCTGTCTATGAGCTCATTTCAACAGCTGGAGTCAGTCAAGGTTTCCCTGACTCAAACCCATGATCGGACCTACACCGCTAATGTAAACCAGCACGCGGGATGCACCTCCACCCAGTGTGTGTATGTGTTTCTGCACTGATGCGGGACGGTCTCTGGGGGTCATGCAGTAATCAGCTGGGGTCTGTTTTTGCTGTGTTTCGTGGGTGTAACCTGTCCCTCTCTGACTTCAGCTGATTTTCCAGCAGTGCTCTGCGGTCTGTCATCTGGGAGAGTTTCACTCCAGAATGTTAATAAAACAGCACAGCATGCAAACACTTGATTATTAATGCATGAACCCAGAAATCAACACGTATATGGGTGTGATGGATGCATGGTATGCATACTGATTTATTTATTGGTTAATGATTAAGGCAGAACACTACAGGTGAATCAGAAATAATAGGATAAACAAATATAAACTCATAGCATACTTCACCGCCTAATTAATGGACAGTTGTAAATGATGTAAACGATGTGTTTTCTCATTAAACATGCACTTTTTGTCACACACTTCCAGAACAAAAGTTTGAACACTGGATAAAGACAGGTTAAAAATTACGTTTTATTATTTTATTTTATTTTATTTTATTTTATTTTATTTTATTTTATTTTATTTTATTTTATTTTAGTGTATTTATTTTATCATAGGGTGTTTGGGATGTCTCTTTTATCACTCCATAATTGTTTTATTTTATTTTAT
>JAHKKF010383360.1:0-11024 GCA_019740295.1 Labeo calbasu | reverse complement strand
TTGGGTGGCGTGGGTTGACACTGCGCTGTGATAATGTGGCGTTGGGTGATGTTGCGCTGTGATAGGGTGGCGCTGGGTGATGCTGCACTCTGATAGGGTGGCTCTCAGTGATGCTGCACTGTGATAGGGTGGCGCAGAATGACGCTGCGTTGTTATAGGGTGGCATGGGATGATGCTGCACTGTGATTGGGTAGCACGAGATGACCCTGCAATGTGACTGGGTGGCACAGGATGACGCTGTGTTGTAATTGGGTGGTGCAGAATGACCCTGCAGTGTGACTGGGAAGCACTGGGTGATGCTGCACTGTGATTGGGTGGCACAGGATGACGCTGTGTTGTGACTGGGTAGCATGGGATGATGCTGCGCTGTGATTGGGTAACACAAGATGACGCTGCACTGTGATTGGATGGCGCTGGATGACGCTGTGCTACGACTGGGCAGCGTGGGATGATGCTGTGCTGTGATTGGTCGTACCTCCTAAGGCGTGCTCTGTCATGCTGAGGCATAGAGACTCCAGCGTGGGGTTGATCTCCAGATCCGTCCCCGGAACTTGGCATTCTGGGAACGCAAACAACAGCACAGGATTAATAACAGGGTGAGCGCTTACACACGTACAGCATAGATCATGCTTCGTGCCTAGATAGGCAATGTGTGTACACTGCAGAGCGAAATTCGTAATGCTGAGTGTTACGGTTTAAAGGCTGAAATGTGATGTTTATCATTTTACAAAACTTTCATCAAAACTTGTATTTAAAATCTGGCAGTTGTTGTTAAAGTCATTATTTTAAGGTTTATCCACAGTGTTGCTATTTCTAAGCAGACAGCAGCGTCTGTGGATCAGGTGCCGTCGGTACCTTGTTGCTGGAACAGGAGCATGGTCTGAGGAGACGTGTGAACAGGAAGTGAATGAGTTCTCTGCACCGAACTTCTGCTCTGGCTCGGCATGCTGTTACTGCCTCCAGGATTCCCAAACCACAGGTTCTGAAACACACGATCACACCAACCGTCTGTCACCGTCAGATACTAGAGGATCAGCCTGTGTCATTTGATTGATGGACTCTTTTACTTTAATTGAACAGAGTCCATCTTCTTATTATTGCTCAGTTTAAGTCTCTGAGGAAAATTGAGCTGTTTTTTCATCGTATCCTCACTATATCAGACTATATGAGCCAGAAAATCCAGCTGGATCAAATATGACACTCAACAGTAAGGTCAGCGCGGTTTGTCTCTGACCTGTCGGCCCTGCGCGCTGACGGCGGCGGGGTTAGCGAGCGTGTGTCGCGGCGACGCTCCGGTCAGACCGCCAGCACTCATCAGCCCCATGCGGCCGGGCGGAGGAGCTCCTCGCGGGGGCATCTGGAAGGGCCTCTGGCCCCGTCTGCCCAAACCTGCGCTCACAGATCCAGCTGTGGGCAGAGAGTTGGATCCGTACTGCTGCCACCTGCGCAAACACACGGGAGTCATTGGTGAGGACGAACTGGCGGACGGAGAGACACGCGAACGGATCGTGAGACACGCACCCTCTCCGGTACACGCTGCTGTCCATCATGGTCTTCCGTGGGAAGAGGCGGAGCAACTTCAGCACCTGCTGTTTCCACGACAACAGCCGCTTCTTCTGCGTCTCTGTAAACGCCTGACAAACACACACTCGTATGAGCCTCACCAGAAAACAACAGGGCCCTATGATTTCCCAAACGTGGACGGAATCACCGCAAAATGACTATTTAAATATGAATTCTGCATGTCTCTGTGTTACTGAATGGCACAGACACGCGGTTTTGTTTGCTACACGTACTGAAGCGCGCGTAAAAGTATGGTCATAGCACACAAACAGAAATTTAAAGGTATTCACAGCAACCCATTAAAATAAAAGTTTGGTTTAACATGAAGACATTGTGGTAGGAATACGTCACTATCGTTCAGTAGAATTTTTTTTAAGGAATAATCATATAGTAATATAAATAGTAATGGTTTATTAGCCAAATAATAAAATCTGTTTAATTTTTAATATAATTAAAAAGATTTTATTTAAAATGAAATGAATGCTTCATACCTGCATTTGATAACCAAAAAAAACGCAAATACACAACACAGAATTCCTGAGAATAAACTTCTCATTAGGCTATTATAAGAATAAATGAAACTTGTTTTTATATATTCAAATAATTAGACATGCTAAAACAAAGAATTTGGTAACAATAAATATTTCATATTATTTCATATTAAGTTTCATGATTTTAAATTAATTAGACATGATTTTTGATTAATAAAATTTAATTTAACCATTAAACACGAGTCCAGAAAAATTAAAACGGAAAAAAAATTTAATTTTGGAAAAAATAAAACTGAATTTGGGGAAAAAAAAGGAATCTGGGAAAAAAATAAAACGGAATTTGGAAAAAAAAAAAACATAACTGAATTTGGGGGAAAAAAAACTGAATTTGGGAAAAAATTAAATGGAAGTTGGGGAAAAAATAAAACAATTTGGGAGAAAATAAAACGGATTTCATAGGGCCCTACAACAACAACAACATCAACACGAGACGGCATGAAACGTGCCTCACCTCGTGTGTCAGACATTTTTCAATGAGCTGCAGGTAACAGCTGATGTTCTCCTCATCCGGTCTGGACACCAACAACTGCGTACAGACTGAACACACACTGACAACCTCAGCACAAATACAGCAGTTTCATCTGCACTGTAAATAGTGACTTTCCAAAGATTCAAAGCGTCTCTTTCCCCACGTACCTTTCCCCATCACACGCGTGAACTGTCCCGCGATGTCTCCGTCACCGATGGGTGCGGACGGCGATTCTCCGTCACACGCTGGAGGATTGTGGGTCTGGAAGCCCTCGCTTTCCTTCTCTTCACCGGGATTGGCTGCTTTATCGGCAGGTGTAACTCCAGGCTCCACCTCCTTCTGGGCGACAGCGGGCGGGATATAAACTTTGATTGGCGTGATGATGATCTGCTGAAGCTCTTGTAAAGCATTCCGAACGTTCCCGCCTTCCAGAATATCCTGAAACCGACAACACAATCTATGATCAGCAGACCGTTCAAGATGGATGAAAACAAACGCAGATCCGTCAGATTCATTCATCACCTTTTCAAGAGATTTGAGGACGCTCTGTCGTTCTCTGAGTTTCTGTATGCTCAGAGCGATCTTATGTCGAGCTCCTTTCGTCACGTTCTGAAACAAACACACACGACAACTAATTAATGATGAGAGTCTGATTAAGTGGATCAGTGGACGTCAAATGCGGCACAAAATTCTACATTTTTTCATGATTCTTACAATATTTTCTTCACAGAAACTACTAGGGCACAATAACAGTTAAATATTTTGCTCAAAATTATAATCACGATTTTTCTCTAGTTACCATTTTCACCTGAAGAAACACATATAAACGTGTCATTTTTTTTTACTTTTTATTAAGGGGTAACACTTTACAATAAGGTTCATTAGTTAACATTAGTTAAATTAAGAATGAACAATTCGTCTACAGCATTTATTAATAAATGTCAATTTCAACATTTACTAATGCATTAATAAAATCTAAATAAAATGTACAAACCTTATTGTAAAGTGTTACCTATTAAGAAAATGAAACATGAGATTAAATGTCAAAAATAATTTCATGAAAATTTAAGTGATCTATGAAGTTATATTAGTATCAAAAAACTAGTTTAAGATATATTTGGCTTTTTTCCCATATCTCACACACTTCTGGACTGAATTTTGTTGATAATGAATATGTACGTCTATTGACAAACCATCACAGCATAAAAAACTGATCACTTTTTCACCTAAAAGTGAATTTATTAAGTAAAATGAGTTAATTTTGTTCATAAACTTTTCAAAGCAATATTTATGCTATTTTGTTAGAAAAAAATATGCAGGTTTTATAGTAGGTTTTACATATGGAGAGTTTATTTTTTTCAAAAATGACATTTTTTCATTGTGCATTCCAATTAATCTCAATCAAACTGCAGTTTAAGTAAGTGTAAGAAAAACAAACTAAAAAAAAACCACAATAAAACACAAAAACATGACACCAAAACATGATTTTTGAAAAAAAACTCTTCATATGTATTTTATTTTAGCAACAACTGTAATTAATATTAGGCATTTAAGTTTTTGATGAATTATTGTAATTATATTAAATTTTCTGTTTGATTCATTTGAAATTTCAAAGAATTTTTAAATTCAACAGCTTCACTCATGCACCAATGTGAAAGCGTGGTGGGCGGGGCTTTGGGTCACATGAGCCAATCAGGGTTGAGCTCACCTGTGACTCCAGATGCTGTTCTGTGAGAATCATCATTTCTTCATACGTCATTTGAGAAAAGAGCGACGCGTATTTATGCAGACGGAGACTCTTGAGCCAGGCCGGCACATCTACAGGAGAGACACACAAACAAAAGGTGAAATATTTCAGAAGACTAACGCTGCCGCTGACCTGTGCACATCTGATGAGAGTCGTCACCTTTCATCCCGCTGCCGTCCTCCTGGAAAGTGTTGCGCGTGTTGCTCTGCTCCTCCGTCTGTTCGCTGCCTGACGACGCGACGCTGCTCTGCGGCGACAGAGGGGCGTGTTCCGCTCCGGACACGCCCTGACACCCGCCTCCCTCCTCCTGGCTCAGCCAATCAGAGCTGCAGGCCGGTTGATTGGCGGGGGTGAGTGACATGGAGGGCTTCAGGGGGCTCGGCTGCACCTGACCAGCCAGTCCTGCTGAATGAATAGTACAGGTGAGCCAATGACATCCTCAGATACTCACATCTAAATTAAACGTGTGCATTTTGGTCCTTTTTAGTACGTTTACATTTTTACATACTATTAGCATTCTTTCAAGAGTTTTGACCTCAGAACTGAGATTTTATATCTTGCAACTGAGTAAAAAAGAAAAAGTCTAGATTTTGCGCTTTCTCGTTACCTGTGCTGCTGTTGACGGGTGAGGTCACTCTGCCCGTTCCGGGGAAAGCCATGTGTCCGTTCTGTCCGGCCGGCGAACTGCAGGTGGATGGCAGCTTCTCCTGCCAGCCGTACGACGGCTCCAGAGACTCAGCCGAACACGGCCACTCGTCGGACCCCTGCCGGGCGTGATGGTAGGGCCCGGGCGGAGGCGGCCGCGAGGACAGGTGCTCCTCCAGGTGATTGAGCCACATGGCCAGAGAGTTGCGGTCGTCGAGGGTGGTGGCGGGATGGATGAGGGCGTAGGACAGCAGCTGTCGACTCTCCTCCACGAACAGGCTGCTCTCGATGGTGTGGCTCAAGACCTTCTGCAGCAGGTTCATGTATTCACACTTGGCTTCGCTGTTGCGTGGCTGCAGCAGGGGGAGATGGGACAGCAGCAGCGACACGGCTTTCTCCTTCGGCTCCTGCTGCCACTGACTGACGATCGCTGGAGAGAAGCAGTGAGATTTCAGTTTTAACCTGCTGATTGGATGCTGTTATATTTAATTTGTGGTAAAAAGGTGTTTTTGGTTTGAACTTGAACCCTTTTAAACTAAAAATTCACATTTACTTGAAAATAACACTATTAAGGTTGCAAAATTCATAGATTATGACACTAGTGCTGTTCTGTACAATGAAAGCACACTGTGCCAAGTGACCATCAAGCTCCAAACAGAACAATATCGCATCATATTCTTAATCGTAATAACATCATCAGTCCACATGACTCGTCTTATGATGGTTTTGTGTTCAGTGCAGACCTAAATTCACATCACCGATAAATGATTCTCCACACCTCTCAAATCTCACTCAAGCATGCACAGTTTATACTTGCATTTAAAGCCAAGCGACAAAGTTTCTTACTATCATCTCAATATTTGTCCGAATTATGATGATATTCAAAATGGACAGTTTTGCATTTGTTCTTAAAATTTTTAATAGGTGATTTTTGTGGCCTTCTGTGAAAACACAGCTTAGGTTACAAAATTAGTTCAAATTAAAAATTAAAATGAGAAACACCTTACTGCTTTTTAGTAACTGAACACTAAAGATAATATGTGACCCTGGACCACAAAACCAGTCATAACGGAAATAAGCTTTCCATTGACCATGTTTGGTTTGTTATGATAGGAAAATATTTGGCTGAGATACAACTATTTGAAAATCTGGAATCTGAGGGTGCAAAAAAAAAAATAAATAAATAAAATAAAATTATTGAGAAAATCGCCTTTAAAGTTGTGCAAATGAAGTTCTTAGCAATGCATATTACTAATCAAAAATTACGTTTCTGACATATTTATGGTAGGAAATTTACAAAATATCTTCACAGAACATGATCTTTACTTAATATCCTAATGATTTTTGACACAAAAGAAAACTGATCATTTTGACCCATACAATGTATTTTTGTCTATTGCTACAAATATACCCGTGACCCTTAAGACTGGTTTTGTGCTCCAGGGTCACATGTAGTCTGACTTAAAGCAGGGTTTCTCCAGGTTTGACGGACGTAAATTTATGATATTAAGACCAAGTAAAGGAAATTTAAGAAACACATTAGATGGTACATAATGCATTAATACGATCCACATGCAAACAAAACATCAACAGATTGGCATCCATTTTTAATTTATATAACTTTTACTTTAGCTTCTAAACACACTGCAAAAAACTGTTCTTCTTCGTTTTGTTTTGTTTTGGCCTTGTTTTCTAGTGCAAATGTCTAAAGATTCTGAAATCAATAAACATTTACTGGAGAAACAAAATGACAAAAGAAGTCTTGTTTTATGAGAAACCGAACAAAATGAAGTGAGTTTATGATTAAAACAAGAACAAATATCTGCCAATGAGCTCAGAAAAAAAAAGGAATTCAAAAGGGAAACAGGTTTTCATTTCCACTGACAGATATTTCTTCTTGTTTTGATCATAAACTTCAGCTGATTTTCTCAGAAAACAAGATTTCATATCTTTCACAAACTTCATTGTGCGTCTACAGTAAATGTATCTTGATTTAAGAATGTTTAAAAATTTCTTTCTGTTCTGGAATGGTCAAATAAACACATTCCAAGACCTGCAAAAACTCTGTTAAAGGCGCTATGATGCGTCACAGGTAGAACAGGTACCACACATAAATCACGTCGGTCCGTACGTGCGAGCTCAAAACAAGTACAAAACAGTGAATCTAATCGCAGTACAGACAGTGACTAAAAGACTTGCACAGATTTAGGACACTCATCTGTCCAAAAAGACCAAACGTGAATATGACGAAGAGAAAAGTAAATCTGATGATGAATGGGAGGTTTTTTCAGTAAATATCAACTTGAAACTGTCTGAGAGACTGAAACTCATTACATAATTTCATATGACTCATGTACTATACTCCATGAACCAGCCCTTTGAAAAAATAAATAAATAAAAATATACAAAGTGCTCATGCGCATCAGCGCTGATTATGCTGGTTTTACCTGCATTGTTTGCTTCCGCCTCCAGTATGTGTATCTCGGTACAGTCGGCCAGCCAGTGGTCCAGACAGATGTGCAGGAAGCGGGCCTGCGTCCGAGAGACGCGCTTCAGCAGCGACAACAGCGCCACCGTCTGCTCGCACTCGTTCCAGCCCTTAAACCAGTCCGTCAAAATCCCCACTTGGTCCCGGAACATCATGGCGAGTTTCTTCAGAGTCAGGGGCGGGGCTAAAGGGAGGGCGGGGCTTGTATAAACTGGGGCGGGGTTACAGGCAGTGCTCCAGTCCACTCAACGACACACTGAAAAGCCCTCACATGGTTCTGGAGCGCGGTGGGCGCCAGCCAGGCACGGGTCAGCGTTCGGCTTCAGGGGTCAGAGGTCACGGGCGGATGCAAACGCAGACGTGTCTAGAGCATCTTCACGCGCACACGGACGCCGGCAGCTGCGGACGGAGCACACGCGTGTTAAATAAAGCACACAAACACTCATTCATCCCTCTTTCTGTCTCAGATTATCACAGAGCTGCACATAATCAGATTCCCACCGTCCTGCAGACCACAGCAACTCTCAGCGCGGATTACATCCATCACCGGCACACGCTACTCACATCCACAGCGCCAGAGCCGCGGACACAACAGGGTCAGGACAGTCAGACCAGGGTAAAATAGGAGTCAGACGAGGGTAAAACACCGTCGGATGAGGGTGAAATCAGGGTAAATTAACAATAAATAAGTAAATACAGTCAGAAGAGGGGTAAAAATCTGACAGATGATGTGTACAATCATATAGATTAGGTCAAATCAAACTGATTAAGTGTAAATCCAAAGTAAATTAGAAAGAAAAGACTACATACAGTCAGAAGACGGGTAGAAATCAGTCAGATTAAGGTGTAAAAATCATTGAATGAGGTGTAAAATCAGGGTCAATTCAGTCAGATAAGGTGAAAAAAAAGTCAGGTGTAAAATCAGATTAAATTTTGTAAATACATTCAGAAGACGGGTAAATTCATTAAAATAAAACAGGTGATGTGTAAAATAGGGGTAAACAAGGGGGGGAAAAATAGTAAATACAGTCAGAAAATGGGTGCATTCAGTCAACTGAGGCTAAAAATCACAGACGGGCTGTAAAATCTGAGTAAATCCAAAGAAAATGAGTAAAACACAGTCAGAAGAGGGGTAAATTCAGCCAGATACTGTGCAAAATCACCCAGAATTAAGTCAAATCAGAGTAAAATAAACGTGTAAAAACACAAGATGAGTACATTCAGACACATGAGGGTAAAATCAAGTGTAATTACACTCAGATGGAACTAAACCCCGTCAGAAACGAGCAAATCCAGTCAAACAGAGGTAAATTTAGTCAGATAACGTAAAAATCACACAGATGGGGCTTAAAAAAACACAAACAGGGTGAAATCAGTGAGATGAGAGTACATTCTGTCAGAAGACGGGTAAATGCAGTCAGATGGCGAAAATCAGTCAGTTAAGCTTACACTCACAGAATCGGAGGGTTAGAATAGGTTAAATATGAAATGTGTCTGTGAAATATATCGATGTGAGGCGGCGGTGTATCGATAGCCGCTGTTAGCTTTAACACACACACACTTACAGCTCTATTAAAGCCATACGGTATAAAACACACACAGAGATTCTGATGAGCATGATTAAATGAGATACAGAGGGTTCGATTTAATGTTTATAAATCCTTGATTAGTGCAGAAATTAAATAAACGCTGAACACTGAAGCGCGGCTAACAGGCCTGATGCTAAAGCTAATGCTAACAGCAATCTGACTGAACAACATAAACACACATACACAAACAAACACACGAACACCCCGTAGAACAATAACAACACACCTGATTCATCATTGCACTTAATAACCTACAATTCATGAGAGGAAGCATCGCCAACACACATACACACACACACACACACACTAAAGCACAAACCCAGAGCTAACACACACACACACACTTACTGAGCGACACGCGTGAGACCTGCGTGAAAACACACCGGTGCAGCTCCGATAGAAACACACAGACGAGCCGAAAGATCAGTGGATCACCGGATCACCGGAGCTGCTCTACCGACAGACCGAGCGACAGACACCGCTCTACCGCACTCCCTCTCTCTCCCTCTCTCTCTCTCTCACTGGAGCTCCAGCGCGCGCTCGCGTTCGCGCTCTCTCTCTCTGTCTGTGTCTACCTCGCTCTACCACACTCACTCAGTCTGTCAGTCTCTCTCGCTCCCATTCACAGGAGCTGCTCTACCAGTTCACATTCAGTGTAGTTCACTTCATTTCTATAGTGTTTTTTTTTACCCCTTGTAGTTTCAAAACCTGAGATCTTAGTCCAAATAACCTCATTTAGATTCAACAAAATTCATTTGTTATTAAGGCCAGACACTGCAGGTGAGTAGGGTAAAAAAAACAAAAACTAATAGTTATCACCTTACTTACCAGTTAATAAATTACATTGATATTTGCAAACACTTTTTGTATTTGTATGAGTTTTTTTAAATGTTAGGTTTAAATATGCAAATGAGGCATTATTTAATGAAACATGCGCTAATTTGCATACATATTTAATACAAAAATCTAAACACTGGAAGAAGACAGGGTTTTTTTGTTGTTGTTTTTTTGACATATTAGAGTCAAATGTGTTTTTGGGTGTCTCATTTTTGTCATTCCATAATTTAGAAAATTCTTAAAACAGACAGAAAACAATTATTTTTCACAATGTTTGGGGGAATAAAATGCTGTATATAATCAAGCAATTTATATATGAACAAAGTCCTCTGTAAAAACCTTCAGGATATAGGCAGGAATGAAATTGTAAAGTTTGGTGTGTGTAAGTGCTGCTTTAGTGTTGATTTATGGCTCAGTGTAGGAGAAAAAACTCATTATGAGAAAACAGCCTTTAAAAATATGGATTGTATTTGAAATCTATGGACACAAATAGACAGATGTGCTATAAAAACACACTTAACAGCATCTTTTGAATGTTTTCTTTCCACTAGTCTGAAAAAACACTTTGTAAGAAAACAAAAGCCCAAAATTTCAAACTTGACAGGTGCATGGAAAAACAATGTCTTTTCCAGTATTTATTTTATTTTATTTTATTTATATTTGTGGATAGGTTTGGCAATATTGACTTAAACACTGAGATCAGTGAGGCCTGATCAATCAGATTTAAAACAAAACAAAACAAAGCAAACTCTGTGCTAACTGAAAGAGAAGAATTCGACAAATAGATTAAATCCAAGATCTGGTGATAATTTATCTTAATGGGAGATTACTTGAAATTTCTGACTGGCCATTTTTGACTAGAAACACCAAGTTTAATAAGGTGGGGATAAGGTACACCAAATTACCAAAAAAGTACAAAAAAATAGCATTTTTAGGGAGGTTTTTTTTTGGAAGAGCATTTGTTTTTTCCCCCAAACACAGCTTTTGTCTTCTCAAGATGTTAACTGATTGTCTGGAGTGGTGTGGATTATTTGTGGATTATTGTGATGTTTTTATCAGCTGTTTGGACTCTCATTCTGACGGCACCCATTCACTACAGAGGATCCATTGGGGAGACTTTCTCCAAATCTGATGA
>JAHKKF010383319.1:0-11603 GCA_019740295.1 Labeo calbasu | reverse complement strand
CTAAAAAACACTTAGCCTCTTCGCTAATTAGCACACAAATACCATTGGTATACTACGTCCGCCGCCTCACCGGAAGTTGTACTCACGTTCTTTTTTACAGTAGCGCCCCCCGGAAACTTGTGGATAGAAATAGAACGCTTTCCGCGTTCGGTGTTAAAGCCGCTTCTCACAGTGCAAATTCTCGCAATTTAGTTTTATTGACAGTGTGACAGTTACATGATTAGTTAGTTTGTTTATTCTACAATGGGTTGTACTTTGATGATTAAGCAGCGAGGTAGGGCATTGTACAAGAAAACCCCCCAGGAAGACCATCTTAATTAAGCTGGCAAAAACAAGTCATGACCAGCTAAAACCAGCAACCATATTGTACCACAGTGCATCTATTTTAGGTTAAATTCAACTGAAGCTGTATTGACATCAATGTGGCATGCCATAACTTACCGCAAACAGTTTGTATAAACACATAAAATGTGTTGACAGAAATGTAGGTGCACTGGAAGTCTGTCAGAGCAGCCATTCCATTGTGACTATCCTTATAACTTTATTTAATTTTTTATTCGGTTTTATTTTTGATGTGTTTTGTTTATTGTAATGTGTTATTTAATGTTTTGTTTTGTTTATTTTTTTATTTATGTACTTATTTATTATATTTATATTTATTTAATTTATTTTTATTTAATTTAAATTTTTGTTTTCTTTACATTCTGGGGGTTTGTTTTGATTTTTTTTAATGTTTTGTTTACATTTGCCCCATATATGTTCATTGTAACTATTTTGAATTTGATTTGATTTTTGTTGTGTTTTTTTGTTTTGTGGTTTATTTTGCTTAGCTTTACTTAGAGTTGTTATTGTGTGTGTTTGTAGGGTTCTAGTGTCCCTGAGGGTCCCGCACTGGAGCTCATGGAACAGGACTCTAAAGACTCGGCACAGAGCAGCACCACATCCACCTCGACTACTGACACAGTCAGCCAACCTGAGTACAAGGTACCAGTACATCTCACACACACACACACACACACTCCTATCCTGTCATGTCCCGTTCCTCTTTATGTTCATGCACAAACAACACACGAGTACCTGTATTTGTCCACCTGCCTCTGACATGTAACAGTAACCTCACAAAATGACTCTGTTTGAATGTGAAGATAACAACCTTTGTTCTCATGGTGTATCCTCTCCTTTGCGTGTCACTAAGACAGGCAGCTGCACGCTTAGAGAGCGCTTATGACCAAGACAAAGAGACCGTGAAGGTCTTGAATGGGGGTTTTGTGGGTTGTAGCGTCGGCTAAGTCACTGTTGACCACAGACTCATAAATACTCACAGACACTCGCACAGGTGAGGAAACAACAGGGCTGTTGAAATGGTCCCGACTGATTAAGAGTCATGCTCAGACAAGCTCAGTGTCAGAGGTTTCGCTTGTGTCTCAGTCCAGGCTCAATCCAGTGCTACAGAGCAAGTGATTATCCTTTTTGTGTAACTGGATCAAAGAAATCAGTGATAATATTAATTGTCCATCTTATTTAAATGGATAGTTCACCCATAAATTAAAATCTACAGGTTGAAACCTGTATGAATTTTTCTTTTTCTGTGGAACACAAAACACATTATTTAGCAGAGTGTCCAGGGAACAAAAGGGATTGAAAAGCACCAGAAATCTGTCATTATTCACTGAAATTTCTTCTTTAAATCTGATACAGGTTTCATTAAATAGAAAATATTAAATCATACTGAACTGTGTCTGATTTACATTTCTGCTCCTCAGGATAATAAAGGATTTGGTATTGGAGAGTTAGTCTGGGGCAAGATAAAGGGCTTTTCTTGGTGGCCAGGGATGGTGGTGACTTGGAGAGCAACAGGAAAGAGGCAAGCCTCCCACGGGATGCGCTGGCTACAGTGGTTTGGTGACGGGAAGTTCTCAGAGGTAACAAACACAGTAGTTCATACTAATAGCTGTGAAATTTCAATAACAATTTTAGTAGCACAGAATAAACTAAAATGCCATAGGGCTGGGCAATTTTTCAGATTTTATCGATTTATTCGAATTTAATGTTTTGCCACGATTTTATTTTTTATAAATTGAGGAATTGTGATTTTGAATAGAAATATTACCAAATGTTAGAATTAGACACTTTTGACAATATGCCAGTGATAACAGTAAAGAGAAAAGAACGATCCAACCGCATGTCGACACGTGATTAACCGCTCACGTGTGACACGCTCATATCGCTAGGCTCCATTCACACAGAATGCACTTTTATGTGGACAAAGATGCGAGTGGAATAGGAATAACATACAAGAAGATTAGAGTGAACGCCACATTTTGATAATACCGTTTCATGCATGAGATGCTGCAAGAGATGTGAGTGCAACAGTCAAACGCGTCCATGTTTACATAGAAAATTTTTTTTAAAGCATCGCAATCAAATAAAATACCTGTGAAGAACTACTACTGTATGTATGATATTTTATGTTTGCATCATGGTGACAAGCTGAAAGATGCTGTTCATTGTTTTTACAGAACAATTATAGTTCGTAATAGTCTACTGGTGTTATACCTTCAGTTATTTTGAATTTAATTTCCTTGAGATTTTTTAAAGCAATTTCCTTGTATTATGTCCTAACATATTATATGTATAAAACAAGTTTGTACAAGATGTAGTTGTAGTTCATGCATCTTTTTTGCAAAGATATTTAACAAGTGGTTTGTTTCACATTTATATCATGTTGACAACTTCATGTGTGCTGCACTTGGATTAGAATTTTCTTTAACTAGAGTGTTAATAAAGAAAAAGTTACTTAAATCATGTTGTAGTTACATTTTCAAGTTAACTAGTTAAAAATCGTAAAAAAATCAAGAATTGGTCAAACGCTCTGAAAAAATCGAGATTTAAATTTTTTGCCTTATCACCTAGCCCAAATGTAAATATGAATTATTTACATTAAAATAATGGTAGGTAATAGTAGGGCTGGACGACATGGCAAAAAATGTAAATCACGTGAAGTTGTGATGTAAATGATGTAACATGATGTGAATGTTTAACAAATCACTTGTTAAATATCTTCGCAGAAAAAATGCATGAACTACAACTACATCTACAAACTTCTCTTATACATATTATATGTTCAGAAATAATATGAGGAAAATGCTTTTAAAAAAAATCTCAAAAGTCAAGGTAATTCAGATTCAAAATAACTGAAGGTAAAACACCAGTAGACTACTATGAACTATAAATGTTCTGTAAAGACAATGAACAGCAGCTTTCAGCCTGTCACCATAATGCAAACATGAAATATCAGACATACAGTAGTAGTTCTTCACAGGTTTTTTATTCAATTACGCTGCTTTTCCATTGTTTTTTTCTATGTGAACATGGACACGTTTGACTGTTGCACTCGCTTCTCTCGCAGCGTCTTGTGCATGAAACGGCATTTTAAAAATGCAGCGCTCAAGATAAAAGAAGTCCACTCCCATCGTCTTACATGTTTTTCCTATTCCACTGTCCGTGTTGCATCTTTGTCAACACAAAAGCGCATTCTGTGTGAATAACGGCTAGCGATATGAGCGCGTCACACGTGAGCGGTTAATCGCGTGCGCCGATATGCGGTTGGATCGGGGGGGTTTTCTCTTTACTGTTAGCATTGGCGTATTGTCAGAGTGTCTAATTATAATGATTGGTAATATTTCTATTCTAAATCGCGATTCCTCGATTTCAAAAAAATAAAAACTTGCCAAAACCTTAAATTCGAATGATTTGATAAAATGAGAAAAATCGCCCAGCCCT
The DNA here is from genome assembly GCA_019740295.1 of Labeo calbasu. Taxonomy (NCBI): domain Eukaryota; kingdom Metazoa; phylum Chordata; class Actinopteri; order Cypriniformes; family Cyprinidae; genus Labeo; species Labeo calbasu. The sequence continues at coordinate 7,820 of JAHKKF010383319.1, read as the reverse complement.
AGGTAATAGTATTATACAGTATATCTTTGAGATTACCATAATTTTCATAATAGGCGTACACCAGTATTTTCACCAGGCTTGATCAGGTTTAAATAAACTACAACTGATGGTGGTGACATCACTTGAATACCACATGGTAATACTGATACTTTATACATATATACATATATATATAAGAGCTGGGAAAGTAAATCAATGCATTATAAATCAAGAAATTATGTATATTTGGAAACATAATATATTATGAAATATAATATACCACAAACTTGTATTAACTACAAGGTCATGTTTCGAATTTCAAGCATTCTTGACTTGAACCCTGGTTGCTTTCTGACCCTGGTGTCATGTGTATCTTGTAGGTGTCTGCTGACAAACTCGACTCCATCACAGCCTTCCCAAAGTTTTTCAACCAGTCATCCTACACCAAGCTGGCCTCCTACCGCAGAGCGATCTTCCAGGCCCTGGAGGTGAGAGCAGAGATCAGTCTATGTTCATTGTTCTATAACACTTACAGACAATTGTTGAATATGGGGCAGTTAGACACAACAATACAATTCACAACATCTTTAGTACATTTAATAGAGGATAATTACAGAAATTTACACCTGCTGTTCTGAAATCTTGGAGGATGGGCTTTACTTGTACATTCTGAGGTTTGTATGTGTTTATGTGCGAGATAAACTGGGCCAACACTCATCTGGAAAGTCTGGAATTCCCCAGAGGTTCCTTAATTATCTTTCTGTGAATCGTACCTCCTAACAAACTTAACAAAAGCGTCCAAGTCCAGACATGCACTAGAACGACAGGACTGGTTGTACTTTACTTTCTCTCTCTCCCGCTCTCTCCCTGTTGTTGTACCCCCCTCTTTCGCAGTCTATACACCATGATTAATATCTGCCATTTGTCTCCTTTTCCACGAAAAGGATAGTCTTACTGAATGTATGTTATTTTAGATACAGTACACAAAGTTGATTTTATTCCACTGAAGACGTTAACTGGATTGTTTCTGTTTTCTTATACTTACTCTGACATGCTGTTCTCCCATTGTGTCCTCAGGTGGCTAGTATACGAGCAGAGAAGACTTTTCCTCCGTGTGAGTCTGACAGTCTTGAAGAACAGATAAAGCCCATGCTCGACTGGGCTCATAACGGCTTTCTGCCCAAAGGTCAAGAGGGCCTGAAACCCAGAGAGAATGCAGGTGAGCACACGTCAGATGACTGCCTTTCAGATCTCACACCTGATCCTTTGTGAAAAAAATAAAACCTACTTGAGTAAAAGGGTCAGCTTGGGGTCAAATATAACACTGACAAAGGCTTAAATGCATGAATATCATTGCATTGTATTACAAAGTATTAATCCATGTAGCGGTCATTTTAACCAAATATAGCTCAAGAACCAATGCTACAATTTTAATTCACAAGGCAATTCTGGTTGAGCAATTTAGTCAACAAATTGTTTTGTTATGGCCAGTAACTGACAGATGGCCAATATTCAAATTCTGTACTATTTTGTATAAATAAAATTATAATGAAACACTAAAGCCAGACATGAATTTAGGCAACTCAGCATTATAATGTACAGTATGAAAATGCATATTAATTTTGAGATTTTCTAAAGAATAACATTTAACAGTATTATTAAATTTTTAGTGTTTTGAAAGGTTAACTTTGTATGAACATTAGATTAAAATGGAAGCCCATTTCCGCCATTGGATAAAAAAAAGGTTATTGCGACTTTTTATCTCACAATTCTGAGAAATGAAGTCAGAATTGTGTGATGTAAACTCGCAATTGTGAATTATAAAGTAAGAATTGTAAGATATAAACTCGAAGTTCTGAGAAATTAAGTCAGAATTGCGCAATATAAACTCGCAAATTGGACTTATTTTCTGAATTGTGAGATATAAACTCGCAATTTCAAGTTATAAAGTCCAATTTTGAGGGGGAAAAATGACTGATCAGAATTTTGTTCTCAGAATTCTAAGAAAAAAAGTCAGATTTGCAGGTTTATATCTTGCAGTTCTGACTTAATTTCTCAGAATTGTGAGTTTATTTATCAGAAATGCAATTTTATTTTTCGCAATTTCCGAGTTGATTTCTCCGGATTGTGACTTTATTTCTCAGAATTGCGAGTTTATTTTGCACTATTCTGACTTTATAACTCACAGTTGCGAGTTTATATCACAATTCTGAGAAAAAAGTGAGATTTGCGAATTTATATCTTGCAATTCTGACTTTATAACTTGCAATTGTGAGTTTATGTCTCAATTCTGACTTCATTTCTCCGAATTGCAAGTTTATATCTCAGAATTTTGAGTTTATTTCTCACAATTCTAACTTTATTTCTTAGAATTGCAAGTTTATTTAGTGCAATTCTGACTATAATTCGCAATTGCAAGTTTATATCATGCAATTCTGAGAAAAAAAGTACGATTTGCGAGTTTATATCTTGTAATTTTGACTTTATAACTCAATTGCGAGTTTATATGACGCAATTCTGACTTCATTTCTCAGAATTGTGAGTTTATTTCTCAGAATTGCAAGTTTATTCCATGCAATTATGACTCGCAATTGCGAGTTTATATCTCGCAATTTTGACTTCATTTCTCAGAACTGCGGGTTTATATCCTACAATTCTGCCTTTATAATTCACAACTGCAAGTTTATATCACATAATTCTGACTTAATTTCTCAGAATTGTGAGTTTATTATGCGTAATTTTGACTTTATTCTCAGGATTGTGATTTATTTCTCAGAATTGCAAGTTTATTTCGCACAGTTTTCTTGCAGTTCTGACTTAATTTCTCAAAACTGCGAGTTTATATCTTACAATTTTGACTTTATAATTCACAGTTACGACTTTATATCTCACAGTTCTGAGAATGAAAGTCAGAATTGAGAGATGTAAACTCTGAAAAAAATTTCAGAATTGTGAGATAAAAACTCACAATTACCTTTTTTATTTTTTATTCAGTGGCAGAAACAGGCTTCCATAGATTAAGATAAAACTAATCTAAATGTAAAAATTCAGGAAATGAGCATGAATTATTCAAAATTAACAGATACCAAAAGAATTCTAATATTGGCCAGTAACCAATGTGGTGTCCTTAGTTTGTCATCGTTAGTTATTGGTATTATTAGTTGTCCTTAGCAAAAGTGGCTCAGAAAATTGAAGTTAGCCCTGAGAAAAGCTGTAGCATCATTTGCTTGTAGATGCCACTTGGTTTGATATTTTTTTATTAATACAATGACATTCAGACAGATACTCTTTTTATAGCCACTGAATACACAAACTATCAAAATACAAGACAAAACATCAAAATAAAAGGGTAATGTGAACCAACGAGACAACGAGGCAAGAATAGGCAAACCCATAAAAACGTGCTTAAACCGTTAGAGTGGTTTCTGCTGGCAGAATTTCAAGCATTGCCAACTTGTTAAGTCATATAAAGTGTCAGCAACAGGAAAGTAATGTAACTTGTTGGTCAAGTTTTTCTCCAATTATCAAAGTGGGAATGTTATGAATTCATTTGTAGTCTCGCTGTAGTTGAGCTCCAAGACTGCAGCTTATTGAACAGGCCTATTTTTTTAAGATTACATGTAACAGTGTTATTAAAATATTAGCGTTTTTTAGCTTAACTTTAAATGGATGTTAGATAATGGTGGAGTATCAACAGACACCAGTCTGTTAAAAAATCTCAAAATAAACAACATTTATATATTTTATATATATTTTTGTGATTAAAATAAATCAAAACAGCAAAAGAATTAATAAACAGGAAGTTACACAGAATGTATATAACCTTGTAAACAAAGGGTGCTTAAATTCTGTGGAAATTTACGGCTGTCAAATCTTTGTGGTATTGCCTTAGGCATCAGGGCTCAGTCAGGTATTGGCAGCTTACGCTCTCACACTCACCGGCTTAGCGTGTCTGATCACAGACCTCTATTGGGATTCTTTCGAGCTGGTCTATCATATTTAAATGTATATTCCTCGAGTTTTCAGAAGAGCAGGATGGACTTTACAATGGATTTGGAGGGTTTCAGTTTTATTAAACTGAAGCCTCTTATCATTCAAACACACAAAAACCAAAAACAAAACCAAACACTGCATGCATTTATGTGTATTTCCTGAATGTTTCTGGGAGATACCAGGGCATTTCTAAGTAATTTAGCCGTTAGCTGCTTAGAAATGTGAAGTATATTATTTCTTTCCCTTTCTACTGGGAAAAAGTAGTGAGTAATAGATCAGTTCAGTGACTCCTTTGTGTGCATAAACCCTGCCAAGCGTTTACATATTCAGTCATTACGTTTGTTTTCTATTCATTTTGTATGACAGTGAAATTTGTGCTGTTTAGAAGGAGCGCTTTTTTTGTTGTTGTTGTTGGCAAGGTTTGGGGTGTTTCATCTCATTCAAACAAGTTTATCAGGCCCTTTAGTATCTTTCTAAAACATTATGGTTGAAACTTATCTAACAACTATTTAGTTTTTTGAAAGTCATGCCAAAGAGTAAGTGTTTTCATATAGTTGATAATCAAAAAACCTAGGGGTATTTACAGATGTTTCGGTTTAGCATCAAGACACTGAAAATATTTTTTAACCACTGTGGATGAGCGAGAAAAAATGCTTGTCTCTGGTAGTGTGGTCTTACAGTGGAATCAGAAAGAGGAAATAGCATATCTAATTACTTTACGACTTTATAGACGGCTGGCTTTTTCCCAAAGAGATTACAGATGTGCTTTGTAAGAGTCTAACAGCTGCCTGTCTGCTTACTCACAAAACTGTATATCTCATAATTTTTGCCACAAAATCAGAAGAAAAAAAGTATAATTTGGTTAAATAAAAATATTATTTTTTTATAAGATTATTAAGATGTTTTTTGTACTGTGGCATCATTTTCATACCAATTAAGCACATTTCCCCCCAAATTTGCATTAATGTAATGTCTGGACACAACAATTGATTAGTGATTTTTGTTGAACAATATTTATATTTTTATATAAAATGTATTGAAATTAGCATAAATAAATACTACAGGTATTACCATGAGTGTACATGCACTCATTTTAATATATTTATTATACTATATACTTCTAGTCAAAAGTTTTTAAACAGTAAGATTTTTAATGTTTTTTATAGAAGTCTCTTCTTCTCACCAAGCCTGCATTTATTTGATCGAAAGTACAGCAAAAACAGTACAATTTTGAAATATTTTTACTTTTTAAAATAAGTGACTTTTTGAATATATATTAAAATGCAATTTATTCCTGTGATTTCAAAGCTGAATTTTTAGCATCATTACTCCAGTCAGTGTAAGCATCATTACACTGAAGACTGGAGTAATGATGCTGAAAATTTAGTTTTGATCACAGAAATAAATTACATTTTAAATATATATCTAATAGAAAGCAGTTACTTTAAATAGTAAAAATATTTCACAATATTAATGCTTTTGCTGTATTTTGTATCACATAAATGCAGGCTTGGTAAGCAGACGAGAATTCTTTAAAAAAATCGTACTGTTCAAAAACTTGTGACTGGTAGCGTAATCGAAAATGTATATCGGGCACTTCCGAGGAGGAGGCAAGGGAAGCAGTGTCTCCTCAGAAAAGTGATATAAATCACTTGTTTTTCTAAAGTAAAACTGGTAAAGTTACAGCAGGAGTCCGCATCTCTCTCGCCCCCCTGAGCCCATTGAGTTTTAACAGACCCTCTAAAGCATGCGGTGAGCTTGGTGGGGGGTAATTGAGAATGAATAGGAGATGCCTCTATCACATCATAACTGGTTGTGTTTGGCTATGATTGGTTCACACGATAAATCCTGCCTCTTGTTTTTCTGCGAGGAAATAAAGTTAGAGTTTAACTGTGAGCAGTCAAGTACCACTTTAAACGTTTATTTGTAGTGATTAGATCATTCTTGATACCTACTTTAGCTAGCTGCTGAATTAGTTCTCACAACACAGTTGCTCCATTATCTAAGTGCCTGATCTATGAAATATAAATGTCATTATTCACAGTTCATGTGTGAGCATGTTGATTGTAACAGCGAGTAATGTAAGTCTACTTGTGTCTCTTCCAGCTGAGTATTGTGTTTTTCCCCTGGCCTCAGAGAGCTCAGCGCTGCTGGACTCCAGCCCTCCGGAGTTCCCCCCCTCTGCCAAAAGAGCTCGACTCAGCCTCTGTAAAGCCAAACCTGGCACTGAGGACGTCTACAGCAGAGGTTAGACCTCGCACATGTGCTGTTATTCATGTTCATGGGTGACAACAGATGCACACCAAATGTGATGTTAAAGGATTAGTTCACCCAAAAATGAAAATTCTGTCATTATTTACTCACTCCATAAGACTTTTGTTCATCTTCAGAACACAAATGAAGATGTTTTGAATTAAACCAGAGATTTCTCTCCATCCGTTTAAAGTCTAGGACATGTTATAGGTTTGGAATGACATAATTTTCATTTTTGGGTGAACTGGCCCATGTGTGAATGCAAATGATTAACTGATGTCTAAATTGCCAAATTCCTGTATGAAATCGTGCGTGACAAGATTGTGAGTGAACTCTACAAGTGCCTTTTTTATTCTGCAGTTCTGAACAATTAATTCAGCCGTACAGACCTTTTGAGACAATGCTTAAAATATACTTTTGTGTAATTAAGTAGCATTGGACTTCACTGAGCTTTAACTCTCATAATGTGTTCCTCATGACTGACATTTATCTGCTTTTCAGAACAAATGGTCCATGAAGTTTTGAAGAATCACAGAAGTATAGAAGGTGTGTAATGTTTCTGCCTGTTACAGGTGCTGCTTTCACCCATGAAAATACATTAGGGGCCATTCACACAGAATGCATTTGCGATCTTGAGATGCAGAACAGCAGAATGAACAAAAAGCAAGGTCTAACCAAGGTTGTTTATAAGTTGAACTATATTTCGAGTGCTGCGTTTTTAGATTGCTGTGTCATGCGCAAGGCTTCAGAAGACACGAATACAGCAGTCAAACTTGTCCATTTAGCATGTTTATATAAAAAAACAAAAGCGGTACAGTCAAATGCAAAAATGTGGTTGCAAACAGTGCTCCCTCAAGCTGCATTGGCACCTCGAGTGACTCAAGTTTGAGTCCTGGCTCCAGCTCCCTTTCCATTCCTGTTGTCCTCTCTCTGTTATTTCCTGCATTTCTCCAATATGTTGTCAAATAAATGACAAATAAATGAGTCTATACAGCATTATGAGCAAACTATAGCCAGTAATGATGGATTATGCTGGTTGAACCAAAAGTTTTTTTTTTACTTGCCCTGCCAACATTTTTACTAGCTCTGTCACAAGAAAGTGAATATTTACTAAAAATTAGCAACGTTACATGACTTGTCCCAAACTTGAAATTTATGCTGCACACACATTCGCACACCATGAACACACACCCGGAGCAGTTTCCTGCAGCACCCGGGGAGTAGTTGGGGGTTTGGTGCCTTGCTCAAGGGTCTCACCTCATTTGTGGTATTAAGGGTGGAAGAGAGTGCTGGTCATTTACTCCCCCCACCTGCAATACCTGCTGGTACAGAGACTCAAATCCACAACTTTCTAACCATTAGACCATGACTTCTCCCTGCCCCTTTCCTTGTCCCCTGCCTTTGAACCTTGCCTCTGTTCCCTTTCCCTTCCCTTGCCCCTTTCCCCTTCTCCCTGCCCCTTCCCTTAACCCTTGCCACTTCTCTTGCCCAAATCCTTCCCTTGCCCATTGCCCTTACTCCTTGCCTCTTCCCTTGACCTTTGCCCCTTCTCTTGCCCCTGTACCTTCCCTTGCCCCCTGTCCATTGCCCCTGTC
>JAHKKF010383308.1:0-17858 GCA_019740295.1 Labeo calbasu | reverse complement strand
GCTTGGTCTTTGAGTCTCCGGCATCACTTCTGGTGGGACATCCTGGACCCCTGGCACAACTCCTGGCGGGAGCTTTGGGACGAGGCCAGGAGGAACGGGCCTAAGACCTCGATTATCCAATTCAACCCAGTCTTCCTTCAACGATCTATCAGAGAGTCCTGGCGAACAAACAAACGGGAAAAACATCCCACGTGAATTATTAACAGCAAACAGTATGATGTTTAATAAAAAGTCTACCCCAGCAGCTAACATAAACAGCCATAGGTTGTACCTTTTTCTGTTTTCACCTTTCATATCATGTGAAATGTTATTAAAGGGGCTATATGAAGTACCTCTCCACTGCTCCGTTAGACTGGGATAGGAAAGAATCCCACAGATGAACAGGAAGGCCAGCAGGAAAAGAATCAGACTGCGCTGAAGCCGAGACAGCTGCTTCCATTTCTGCCAAAGCAAACACAAACAATTTAAGGACAATCGGAGGAAAGTGCTGCAATTTCACATTTGATGACTTGATGTGGCAATTGCAACAACTGCCAAACATATTGCTATAAAAATACAGTTACAGAGAAACAAAAATATGATTTATCCCTCACTCACAAGAAGTTTTCTCCCTCTATAGTTTAATCAACCCAACTAATTTAATCAACAAGCATGTCAAATAATGGAAGACATTAAAGTGATAGTTAAAAAATTAATTAATTTAAATCACAAGGTTTTTTTTTTATTAAAATGTTACTTTTCAAGCCAAACAAGCGTTTTAGCTAAGCAGGGAGTGCATGTCTGCTTTTTGGAGATGAATCGAGTTTATACAAATTAACAGATTAATTAAATCAGCGAAAAAACAAGGGTTTTGACACCTGTGGTTTCCTAAAACCGAACACGGGCGACTACAGTGCCAGCATTTTGCTCTCAGAATATTAAATAGATGTCAAGACGCCTCGCAGACAGGAAAATGGCACTCATTTACACAAACAAATAAGAAGCAAAAGCCATCTGCCTTCAAACATCACCACTAATGAACAAAATATACATAACACTCCATATTTCTGTCTTGCAAAACAAGGCATTTTAAGAAGAAAATATCCAGGCACTAACCCTCCAGCAGGACTGTCTCCGGTGCTTCCCGTTAGTGTAGCTGCGGCTGTGTTGGTCTCCCAGCGTCAGAGAGACAAAGTCCTTCTTCTGTGGCGAGTACATCTCTAACACAGCCACCACTCAAAGACACTGGATCAAATAGGTGAGAGAGAGAGAAAAAAGACAAGAGTGACACAGATATCAAGTGATTTTCCCACAAAGCACTATTCGTAACATGAAATCTGTTGCTACAGACATGCTGATCTTTGCAGGTCCCTGAGGAGAATCGAGGTGTAAAATACAGATCTGTTCACGAGATTAATTACAGCAGGACTAAATCTGGAGTACATCGAGGCGGGGAGAGGCATACTGGCATCCATCTGATCTGAGAAGCAAACCATGGGACAGGGCCGTTCACCTCACTGTCCCAGGGCCATGAGAGCCATGTAAGAGGGGATTAGGAACATTAGCCTAAGTCCATCTGGTTTCTATCATACCAACCTGAGCTTATTGGATGGAATAGATTTAAAGAAACTGGCCTGCCAAGATCACACACATATGCTGCTTATACAGAAAGTTGAATGCTGGTTGTTCCAAATGCAAATTACAAATAAAATATCTGAGGGTGTAATTTAAGTGTGCGATGAACTACAAGCTCTATTTTGAGACAAGGTTCCCACGCCTTTGAACCATTTCCATGACTTTTCCTGTTGTTTCTGAATACCGGATATGAATATTTGAAATACACTAGATGCAAGATACAACTATTTGAAAATCTGGAATCTGAGGATCCAAAAAAAATCTAAATATTGGGAAAATCGCATTTAAAGTTGTCCAAATGAAGTTCTTGGCAATGCATATTACCAATCAAAAATTAAGTTTTGATATATTCATGGTAGAAAAAAAGTACAAAATATCTTAATGGAACATGATCTTTACTTAATATAACTGATTTTGGCATAAAAGAAAAATCGACAGTTTTGACGCATACAATGTATTGTTGGCTATTGCTATGAATATACCCGTCAACTGATTCACTAAACAGTGATAAGTAGGGGACATATTATTTTAGCGCTACAGCTACCTATAACATTTTACATTTGCCTATTTTGTCTCACAGTTCTCGCAAATGCAAGTTTGTATCTCATATTTCGGATTTTATAACTCGATTTAACTCAACAATAGTGAGTTTGTCAATTTTGAGGGAAAAAAAGACAGAAGTGTGGGATATAAACTCACGATTTTGAGCATGCGGAGAAAAGAGAGAATGACGAGTTGATTTTTCTTACCAGAATTGTGAGACATAATTTCGGAATTGCGAGATTAAATTTTGAATTTTTAAATATAAACTATATAATATAAATATTCCTTAGCTTCCATAGACTGCTACTTGAAAACTGGCATTTTCTGCCACCAGATAGTTTTCGCCCACAAAAAAGTCTTCACTGTTTGCAAACACACAAATTCGTCTATAGCAACGTTCCGCGTCAGGCATTCCGAGTTCGAGTCCCGGCTCGTAAACCTTTCCCGATCCCGCTCCCCCCTCTCTCTCCCACATCGCTTCCTGTCAACTAACTGTCCCATCCAGTGTTGCCAAGTCCGCGGTTTTCCTGCGGAATTGGGCTACTTTATCACTGTATCAATAATGTGATATTTAGCCCCTGGAATGCTAATTTTTCCAGGGAAACCCCACCAATAAATGAGATTTTTTTGAGGGAACAGCCCTCAAACACGACTGGGCTACTTTTGGGCGAGTTTTGAGTAGCAATTGGGTGGATTTTGTAGTGAAAACCTGGCAACCCTGGTCCTATCCTAATAAAGGTGAAAAACCCCAAAAGTAAATCCTAAAAGTCTCAAAAGTCTCAAAATCTGATCTGATTCTGTGGGTCAAGTTAAGTCAAATGACCATTTTAAATTTCCACTCAACTATATTCTACCATTTTTAATTTTCTGAAACAACATGTACATTGATATTACATTGAATTAACTTGATATTTTTACTTTTTACATCTTTTGAAGCTTTGAACTTATATTGGCCATATATTTGAACCATACTGGCTGTCAGCCATTTTAAATTTAGTCGGAAAACGTACTTTTGTCATAAGATTTGGCAGTCCTGTGGTAACTGAAAAATGCATTGTGGTACTTCGCGTCAAAGACAGACACGGAAGAGAATAAATAGTTTAATAAAGTTATTTTTTGCGTGTGAAAAGTATTCTCGTAGCTGCATAAGATTAAGGCTGAACCACTGTCACATGGACTATTTAAATGATGTCCTTACTACCTTTCTGGACCTTAAATGCGATAGTTCCGTTGCTGTCTATGCAGAGTCAGAAAGCTCTCGGATTTCATCAAAAATATCTTCATTTCTGTTCCCGAAGATGAACGAAGGTCTTACAAGTTTGGAACGACATGAGGGTGAACTAATGTTATCCCTTTAAATAAATGTCTTTACAGTATCATTTCAATTTGGTGATAACACCCTTATTGGTCAAAAGTTATAAGCTTCTGTATAGTAAATAGTATAATTGTACTCATGGTTTCTAAAAAAATTTATTAAAGTTATCATCAGGGACGAAAAGTCACTTTAGAAACTACTTGCATATATGGTGCTGGACCAGTACTTGCTATTTTTATTTTACATTGGCCAGAACACAGCTATGCTCACAAATGCTGTGGCAATACATATCTAACATTTGTGACAACAATTAAGCGCAGTAAAATCATGCAACTGGTTCACTAAAAAGAATCGACCCAAAAGAGCTCACGAATCACATTAGCCTACTATTGCTTTCCAGCAAGTTTTATAGTACATTATACTTTATATCTGTCCTTTTTACATCTTTTGAACCTTTGAACATTTTTAATTTTTGCCATAAAATTTGGCAGCATGTCCTGAGGTAACTGAAACGTGTTGTGGCACTCTCATGAACACGCATCAAAGACTGACAGGGAAAAGATAAAATTGTTGAATACAATTATTTTTGTTTTAGAAAATATTTGAATATATGGTGCTGGACCAGTATTTGCTCTTTCTATCTTACATTGGCCAATACACAGCTATGCTGCAAATGCTTTTGCAGTACAAATATAACGTTTGTAAGACCAATAAAGCACAGTAAAATGAAATAAACAGAAAGAGAACAATGCATTCATTCTGTATCCACCGCTTAACCCATCAGGTAAGGGAGTAACTGGCCTCCAAACGCATCCTCGTTTTACCTTTCTCTGGACAACTTGCTGCTCCTGGTTAGGAGGAGGATCTATATGCATGAAGAGGAGGCGGAGGAGGTCACAGCCAATGCATCCCATCCACTGTGCGAGTAGTAATAGTGTACACTCAGTGTGTAGGTGACAGCAGGAGTGGCTATCAGATCTCTATCTCTCCTCCATCACGCTGCTCTCTTACAAAACGCGTGTTCCTTCCACAAAACGCTCATTTAGACCGACATACAGTCTGTTCGTAATGTGTCAATCTGTAGAGAAATAAGCATGACCGCTGTTAATAGGCAAACAGCTGTGTGCAGGGAAATGTTTATGTGACGGTTCCCCACTGCATCACGTGATCCTCACGCACACGCGTCATTCCTTCGGGCTCCGCCCTCTTTTATTAACACGTTCATCACCTCACATCTGATTTTACCTTACTAGGGCGAAAAAAATAACTTTAATTATACTGATGATTATCAGTTTTTATTATAAAATATATATTTTTATAATGCTTGATTATTAATCAAATGAAAAAACGTTACCACAAATAAACACTTACATTTGGAAATCGCGTTTTCCACGTAGATGTCTGCTATATGCAGCCAAATTATTAAATATATGTAATATTACATATTAAGTATTTTAATACCCTTAAATCGCTAATTAGCATGTTTTGCTGTTTGAAGAGGAAAAACACAACTTCACAAGCTTTTTTAAGAAACGTTCGTGTTTCACACAATGATATACAAAATTGTCCAACACGATTTAAATGATACATTAATGCACTTTTTATGGCTGATACTCAAACAGATGACCAGCATGTGATTTCTGATGTCACCACAAATACATAAAAAACACAATATACATTACAAAATGTTACTGAACAAATATTTTTCCAAAACAAAGCACCTGTGCCTAAATTCAAAGTGATTATTAATGATAACTGTTTTTAAAACGATGAATGACACTTAAATTTGGCTTTGTCGGACTAACTGAAACATATTTTATGAAATTAATCTATTTTACTAATATCGTTTGTCTACTTTCTTACATTTATGTCATATTTGTAAGTGCTCCCTGAGACCTACATACAGTAAATGTGAACTGAAGGACACTGTCTGTATGACTTTATGCATGTGTACGAAATTTGTCTCATATCCATAATGCACATTTATGACTTTTTTAACCAGCTTTGCTGCAGTTTGTATTCTTCTTCCTCTTTTCTAAAACAACTGTTACTACTGCGTCGTAAATATTAGCACCCATAAATTGTCTAACACACATATTTAAGCAATATGACCATTTCAAAATCATGACAAGAACAGAGAAAACAGAAAGGTAGCGCAGACTTCCTGATATCCAAACCTCATGGGAAGGTTAGCTGTGTCCTCACTGGGACGCTTTGTTCATTGCAGTCCTACAATTCAAGTTTGACACTTAAACAAGAGGGGGAAAAGTGTCATTCATGCACTTGCCTTATAATGCAAACTCTTACAATAATAACTGGTTAATCCTTGGTAACCTTTTGTACATGATTAAGAAGTATACAGCTGAAACTTGGAGCATGCAACCACATAGTGGTCACGTCAGAACCCTGTCATTACACTTGTTATGCTTCAAGCTTCATCTTCAACGTTATTACAAGACCAGCTAGTGATTAAAAAAAACAATGCTGAAACAAATAAAATTATTATTAAAACAGTACATCAATTACAAAGCCAAAAGTCCCTGTAAACAAAAAAGGATATTGTCCATTTGTCTGGCAGCACCGGGAAAGACAGGACACTTGTGTGGAGTCACCGTCTAGAGTATTTCAATTACCACGAGCCGTAGAGGTCTCTTCAGAGTGACTTGTTTTCTTCTCTTTGTTGCTTGCTTGTATTTAAGGTGAAACACACAGGAAGGACCATTATCAGATGGTGTTTCTCTAGCTGAAGCACACAGGGCTGATGGTGAAGCCAAACTCATAGCTGCTGTTGCCCAAGACTCCTATGTCACGTAGAGGAAGCAGGTCCATGTCTTCAAACTGAAACACAGACTCACGTGGCCCAGGATCCACTTCCTTTGCAGACTGGTACAACAAACACAAATATACACAGTTTTAAAATGATTGTTAATGGTGAAGTCCAAACATGTTTCCACGTAGCTGTCGCTTATGGAACCCTGTTTCCAACATTGAATAAAAAAAAAAAAGAAAAGGTAATTGCGACTTTATATCTCACAATAATTTTTTCCCTGCAATTACAAGTTTACATCTTGCATTTCTAACTTTTATTTTCAGAATTGCATGATACAACCTTGCAATTCTAACTTTTTTTTCTCAGAATGGCATGATATAAACTCACAATCGCGATTTATAAAGTCAGAATAGCGAGATATAGTCAGAATTGTGGAATATGAACTCGCAATTCTGATTTTTTTCCTTGCAAATGCCAGTTCGTATGTTAAAATTCTGACTTTTCTCGCAATTGCGAGTTTACATCTTGCAATTCTAACTTTATTCTCAGGATTGCATGATACAAATTCACGATTATGGCTTTTATGTCTCGCAAATCTGAGTTTATATCATGCAATTCTGACTTTTTTTCCTTGCAATTCTCGGAAAAAAGTCAGAATTCTGAGTTTATTCTAAATCTTGCAATTTTCCGCAATTGCCAGTTTTTAGTTTATATCTCGCAATTCTGACTTTTTCAGAACTGTGTCCTATAAACTTGTAGTCGCGAGTTATACAGTCAAAATTGCGTGACAAACTCGCAATTGTGAAGAATTACGTCGTAATTCTCGCAATATAAACTCGCTCGCAATATAAATTAGTTTTTTTCTCAGAATTGCGAGTTTATATCCTGCAATTGTGAAAAAAGTTACAATTGCAAGATATAAACTCGCAACTGCAAGAAAAAAGTCAGAATTGCATGATACATACATTTGTGAGAAATAAAAGTCAGAATTGCTAGTTTCTATCTCAATTCTGACTTTTTTTTCTTGCAATAGCGAGAATTGCGACTTAATTTTACACAACTGCTTGTTTGTCACGCAATTCTGACTTTATAACTCGCAACTGCGAGTTTATATCATGCAATTCTGAGAAAAAAGTCAGAATTGTGAGATATAAAGTCAGAATTGAGAGTATAGCAAAATAGCAACTCTGACTTTTATTTCTCACAAGTGTGAGTCTATATCACTAGCTATCTATATCAATTCTGAGAAAGAAGTATTGCGAGATATAAACTCGCAATTGCGAGAAGAAAAGTCAGAATTGTGAGATAAAAAGTCACAATTACCTTTTTTTATTCAGTGGCAGAAATGGGCTTCCACTAGTGTATATTAAAACAAATTGATTCACTACAGCATTGATCAAACCAAAGACAAATGATTCACCTTCAAAAATGTGATAAAAAGAACCCTTTTTTTATTACTAGTGTTGTTAGAAACAACATACCACACAATCTTGTAGTTCTCCTAAATAGCTCTGCTTCACAGCGTTTGTGAGGAACTGGACCTGTCGTTGTGTCTGGCCCAGTCGGTGACCAGGGTAACAGGAGTACGTCACTCTCTGTTCTGCTCTGTTGCTCTGGAGCCGCAGAAACCGCAGCTGAACCACACTGAGGGCTGGATACTCAAACTGGCCAAAGATAGACAGATGGGTTTTGATGGCAAAATTGAAGGACACAGTTTACTGTGTGAAACAAAAGGGCTTAACTGAACATAAATCAATGAAGAGCAAGATTTTTATGGGTAATAAGAACAACATTATTAGCAGCTATTAACCTTGACAATAAATTAAAGATGTTAAAGCATTAAAGGGGTCATCGAGGCCCATTTTCCACAAGTTAATATGATTCTTTACGGTCTTAATGAAAAGTCTATGCATGCTTCGGTTAAAATTTCTCAGTGGTAATGTAAAAAACACCCTTTTTACCTTGCCAAAATCAGCTCTGCAAAAATCAACCCATTGTGGTGTATGTTGCTTTAAATGCTAATGAGCTCTGCTCACCCCGCCCCTGTCTTCCCTCTGTGGAGTGACGAGCCTGTTTACTTCAGCTGCATTTAGCCGCTTTTAGCCACGAAACTTGCTAACTAGCACATTATTAGGAAAGGCAATTGCAAAGATTCATAAAAAAACCCTTATACACACTTCTGCTGTAAGTAAAGCTGGATCACGAATGATTCGCACAAACATAGACAAAAGCGGCTTCAGCGGCTCAGATGTCGGGAGTAAATGACGACTACTAGGTTCATTATTACATCCTACAACAGAACACCTCAATCGCTTAGGAGCCATTCTTGTCTACGTCCCTGTTGCGAAATCGAAACAATGGCGATCGAACTGTTACAGCTCATTCAAGGCGGGTCTAAGGTAAGACAGCCGTGTCAATCCATTGTGGGAGCGGCCTCTGTCGGTGTGCCGTCACACAGACAAGATGTTGAGAATGGCTTGATTTGAAAAAGGGGAAATTATTTTTACAAATGATATAAAAACCACTGGGTGTTTGTGTACACACATTAATTAATTAATTCTCCTATTTATTTTTTAGGCCAATGTCCAGGCTTTATTTTCCATACAACAAAACTGGATAGTAAATGAGGATATTAAGGTCCGAAAAACACGAAAAGTACCATAAAAGTACACTATCAACTTTTAAAGTGTGTTACTACACTTATTAGAGTACTACTTACTTTAAAACCTCCTTCCAGTGAACTTAACCAGTAGAACTTGTTGTTATTCCCTGAGTCATTCAGCCAAGTCCTTATGGGAAGCTGTGGAAATTGAAAGAGTGATAATAAGATTTTGATGTTCTGTGACATTAAAGTCACACAGTAGTGAGGTTTTAAGTAGGATATTACATGTGCATCTCTAGGATGAAGGCATGTCTCTGCTCCTGACTCGGAGAAGTTACAGTAGACCAAAAGAGCATCTAAAGGACTGCCTTGGTTTGGGTCAATGTAGTAGAATCCTGCAAAAGTTACAAATATTTAACAGATTATTTTATCCAAAACAACACATAGTTCAAATATATATTTATAGTGCACACACACTGTTCTATAAAAGCCTGTTTCCCTTAAATGTGACTTTTTATCTCACAATTCCGACTTCTTTTTTTCTGAGAAAAAGTCAGAATTGCAAGATGTAAACTCGCAACTGCGAGCTTTAAAGTCAGAATTGAGAGATATAAGCTCACAATTGCGAGTTATAAAGTCAAAATTGTGAGATATAATCTTGCAATTCTAAGAAATGAAGTATCCCACAATTCTGACTTTACAGCACACAATTGCGAGATATAAACTTGCATTTCTGAGAATATATATTTTATTTTCACTCAAAATTGGACTTTGTCATTTTAGACTTTATATCTCACAATTCTGCAAAAAAAAAAAATCAGAACTGCGAGATACAAACATTTGTGAGAAGTCACAATTGCGAGAAATAAAGTCAGAACTGCAAGATAAAAACGTGCAATTCTGACTTTATTTCTCGTAACTGTGAGTAATAAAGTCTGTATTGCAAGATAAAAACCCGCAATTCTGACTATATTTCTCACAATTTTTACTTTTTTCTCACAAATATAAGTTTATATCTCGCAATTATGACAGTTATGTGAGTTTATATCTTACAGTTCTGACTTTGTAACTTGAAATGGCAAGTTTTCATCACAATTCTGTGGAAAAAAAGTCAGAATTGCGAGATACAAAGTCAGAATTATGAGATAAAAATGGACTTTTCTGACTTTATTTTTTGCAATTCTGAGTTTACATCATGCAATTCGGAGAAAAAAATTCAGAATTGTGAGTTTATATCTTACAATTCTGCGAAAAACGTCAGAATTGCGAGATAAACATTTTTGAGAAGTCACAGTTGCGAGAAATAAAGTCAGAATTGCAAGATAAAAACTCGTAATTTCGACTTTATTTCTTGCAGTTGTGACTTTTTTCTCACAAATATGAATTTATATCATGCAATTCTGACTTTATAACTCGCAATTGCAAGTTTATATCACAATTCTGAGGGAAAAAGGCAGAATTGTAAGATAAAAAGCCGCAATAATCTTTTTTTTTTTATTCAGTGGCAGAAATGGGCTTCCATACACTTCTTAGTTATTTTAGTCAAGCAGCTGTTTTTTGACTAACCTTCGGAAGTGCAAAAAAGATCCCATTTAGCTCAGATCTCATTTACACCTTAGTGCAGTCCACCTTAGATTTTATCGCCTGAGACAGTGCTTAATTCCAGGTGTAAATGGGGTCAGTGTAACTAAGTGTATGTTTTTCAAAAGTGTTTAAAACTTCATAAGCATAATCACTTTTTTAGAGAAAAAAATACAACCGTAATTCAAAGATTTTTCAAAGATAGCACAAAGGGGAATAAGAACAAACAGACTTTGTAAGATGGAAAAGATGAAAGATAGGGCTCTGACCACTGGTGTAGTTGGGTTGGCACAGCCACAGCTCCAGACAGGTAGATGCTGGGTGCTCCTTACTGCCGTCCGGAGGGTCCACCAGCAGCCGAAGGTCATGGTACAGAGAGTCCAACAGTGTTTGAATCAGAGGATAATTGGGTTTGTCTGAACTGTACATCAGGTCCTTTTGGAGAACACAAAGTAAGAAGAATTGATTTGCTTTTTTTGTGATCTGCATTTTAGTAATGCTCTATCACTGCAGTGTGCTGAAGATGAATAGCAGAAATTTCAGTTCTGACATGATATCAATACACAAAATGTTCACTCTCTTCATTCAAATTTATTCAGTGTGACCATAATCACATGATGTCTGGTATTTAATGATCAGCACAGCAAATAAGAGTAAAAGGGTCAGAGATTTTAAACAACTTGCCTTGATCTGGGTCAGGGTCAAGTTCACAGAATCACCAGCAGGCCCTGGTGGCCCTGGTGGACCCTAAATAAAAAATGAATGAATAAATAAAGAAATGAATTCTCATATTGTTACAAAAGCCGTAATGTGCAATCTTACCGGCAACCCTCTCATTCCAGGGGGTCCAGGACGCCCCTGAAATCCCTTAAGTCCCTAGGATTAAAGTGAAAAAGAGATATTTTCATAACTAACCTTTATTTGTTAACTTAAATATAAATAATTCTATGTGTTTTTATTTGAATTAATCTGCAACATTTTCTTTTAACCAGAAGCTTTAGAAATTAAATTTCATACCTTGTCTCCAAACAAGCCCTGCAGGGAGGAAGAGATAAAAGAGGAAGAAATTATAAACGATCTTCATGCTCTTTCGAAGAAAAAAAAACAGGCAGTGGTTGCGATAAAGCACTTCGCTGTCCTTGCTTTTGTCATTAAAAATGAATTAACCATGCTTTCGTATCTTGAAAGGACAGAGCACGTGTAAATGCACCAGCAGCAGATGTGTTAATGCAAATTGGGCTACAGTTTAATAGTCACAGCTTGCTATTAGTTTAAATGCTGAAACATTAAAAAAAAGACATATTCACCGGTAGGCCAGGTATTCCGGGTGCCCCTCTAGGCCCAGCAGGACCAATATTTCCCTTAAGGAAAAAAACACACATTATATTTAATAATGCAGAAGCTGCTTTTGACCAAAGCAAGTGAAAGAAAAAGAGATTAATTGTGAGTATTCATCAATATTGACAGTGCTTCAATTCATATATGCATTTGCCAACATAAAACAGAAAAAGAATGGATTTTTTGTATTTGTTCTATTATTATTATGCATCATCTTACAGTATCTAAGGCAAAAAACAATACATGTTCAATGAGACATTTTAAATCTTACCTGATCTCCCTTTGGACCTGGGGGTCCAGGAGGACCAAGAGGCCCCATACTCCCCTAAAAAACAAATAAATACTCTTATAAGAAACAGAGTTGGCTGCACTCATTGAATGTGCTTCTCATACAATATACCTTCAAGCCATCTTTCCCGGGTGGACCAAGTGGTCCCTCATCTCCTTTATCGCCCTATAATTAACATGTTAAGGTATCAATATTAATAATGCATTTCTAAGGTATCTGCATAAAAAGGATCCTGTCTGATTAAAACTTGAAAAGCACCTCTGCTCCTTTGACACCTTGCTCCCCAGGGTCTCCTCTCAGTCCTTGGATTCCCTATCAAGCATAGAAAAAGTTTTGGTCAATGCATGATAATGATTTTAAACTGTTTTAATACTTTCCCATTTTATTAACAATGCTGTGACAACTTTGGATATCAAGCGTATTAAGCTTACCATACTTCCTCCCCATCCAGGAAGTCCTTTCTCTCCTATATCTCCCCTCTCTCCCTATTGGACATGGAGAAGCCAAGAAGGAAATCCATAATGCTGTATGTCCATTCAAGAATTTAACTCGTCATGTATTTTAATGCCATACTTTCATTCTTGACATCATTTCTGAACTCTGACCTTTTCTCCTCTTGATCCTCTGGTTCCCCTCAACCCTGCCTTGCCTCTTTTACCCTTTAGATGCAAAGCACCAACAAAAAAATAGTTGAGCATAATCGCCACCATCTTCCAAACGTTGCATGACATCAGAGTCTAAAATAACTTATGTACATTCACGACACAACGCGTCGTAACTTCTTTGGCTTTAACTTAGAGATTTGAAAACGTTTAGTAGTCTAAAAGAGCACTAAAGGCACATTTTAAGGCATATCGTATCTTACCCTCCGTCCGACGTGACCAATTTTTCCAGGTGCTCCATCCTTGCCTTGATCTCCCTAAAAATGCATCAAGAAGCAAATTCAAATTTAAAATAAAACGGCAGATAAGAGTCCTGGAAAATCTGTATTCTCGAACACAGTTCTCATATCTGACAGCAAGGACAAAGGCATAGGAAGAACTTTTATTTTAGATAGCAGACAGGGATTAAGACAGACAAAAGAACATCGTGACCTTACCTTCTCTCCTTTCACGCCTTCTCTTCCTTCAGGTCCTGGGTTACCCGTGCGTCCCTGCAACAATCAAAACTCATTAAGCGCCTTGATGATTCAGCAGAGTTCAAAACAAGAGCAGAATTAAAGATAAGGTAAATCTATTTGATTTCTCTTTGCTGTAAATATTTTATCTCACTGGGCACTGACCTGAGCTCCTGGTAGACCTGGTGAGCCACGTACCCCTGCCTCACCTTGTTGACCCTAACAGAGTAGATTTGAATTGATATACTGGGTTAATCAATCACATATATTGTATTTATATACACAGACATGCCTGAAACACCTCAACTTCTAACTAAACAACTTTTAAATGCAATATTAATGGTCTGTACCTCCAAACCAGGCAGTCCTGGTGGTCCTTGAATACCTTGCAGGCCATCTGGCCCCTAAAGGAAAGAAATGATTTCATTTTGAACATGTAGTGGATTCACAGGCAATTTAAAAAAGCAATCATGAGTTTCCATCTTGGTGGAGTTCATTACAAACTCACCTCCACCCCTGATTCTCCTTTATCTCCTGAGTCTCCTTTTTCTCCTTCAGGCCCTGGGAGACCTTTAGGGCCCAAAAGACCTTCGGGACCTAATAAGCCAATACCTCCCTGTAGGCCGAGGTATGAAAACTAATGAGTTACTCTTGAGATAAAAATTAATTTGTTGTTTTCCAGTTTCCTCAAGAGATCCCGTAAGAATAAACGATCAAGAACAGATTATCTGGGGGAGGAATATAAATCCAAAGATGTGATCTTTACCTGTGTCCCAGCTTTCCCCGCATCACCTCGCACGCCTTTAGGACCTGCAATTCCCTGAAGCACAGATATGAATAATGAGAACAACAATAGCACAACAATTCAGCAATTCTTTTGACATCCAAAGATTTCAGTCTAACCTCAGGTCCAGCATCTCCTGGCTCACCAGGTGAACCACTCGGCCCAACCTCCCCCTAAAAGAGAAGCTTAATTTTAGATCATAACAATAAATAATCCAAAGACGCTCTAAGTGAATAATCAAACATGCTACCTTGCTTCCTGAAGGTCCATCTGGCCCCACTAATCCCAGATGGCCTTGTCCACCCTGAAACACAAGAAAGCAGGAACCGTTTATTAGTAACATCAACTATGCGGCCATATTGCACATGAATGTAGGGGTCATTTTTTTTCTCAGGTCAACACTCACCTCTACACCTTTTAGGCCAGGAGGTCCAACACCACCCATGAGGCCTGACTCACCCTAACATAAAAACAGCCAATGTTCACACACAAATCACAAACAAATGCAACAAAACTGACACAAACAAATGCAATGAAATTAAGGTTTTTGAGGAAAACATTCCAGGATTTTTCTCCATATAGCGGACTTCAAAGGGTGTCGTGTAAAGCCCTTCTATCCGCTGATCCCCATTGAAGTCCACTATATGCAGAAAAATGTAATTGTAATATTGGTAAACTGTAATCTTTTCCTGAAGTGATGTATATCAAATGATAAAAACATGCCAGGCTAAACAAATACATAATGTAAAATGCTGATTCGCACTCACCTGCAGTCCGATTTGCCCCTTGTCTCCCTTGGGCCCCCTCTCTCCTTGCTCCCCCACATCTCCCCACGGCCCCTCTAAACCAGTAAATCCTCGCGGTCCAATATCACCCTGAGGAAAAACATGAAATATATAGTAAAACAGCATTTTCTCTTGTGAAATGACATTTGCTATAAAGGATAAATGACCTTCTCTCCTTTAGGGCCAGGGTCACCAGCAATGCCAACTGGACCAGCATCACCCTTCATCAGGAGAAAAACACCAATATTACTCATACAGTGACAGTGAGACTGATTGCTTTTGAGACAGATGACTTTAGGGTTAAATTGCGCAGTTGTGCCGACATTAAGAAATTCATCTCCACACCTCACTGCCTGCTGGGCCTGGTGGACCCATTGGACCTTTGTCACCTTGAGGGCCAATGTCTCCTTTTGGTCCTTGAAGACCAGGCTTTCCGAAGGGACCTCTGTCTCCCTGCCAATACAAAAATGACATTGAATAAATAAAATAGACAAAAAGCAAAAAATACTGTATAAATGTTACTGTGACAAGTTCTGCCATTAAACACTAGATGGTGCAGGCTGATGGGTCCTTAATGCAAACTGATCATATTCACAATCACAACGTTAAACTACTTGACACAAGCTGATGGTTTATGTTGCATACACAGCCAATAAGCTTGCTGCTTTACATTTAAATGTTCCTTTGAAACCCTCCACCTCCCTAGCTCCACCTGTATAGATCTGCTATAGGTTATTATATATGCTGTTTGTGCAGAAGTAATATGTCTTAATCCACAATAATTTATAACAAAAGCAATAATGTCATATCTATTGCCATGCTAAAATCTTCAGAGAGCTGTCATGATAGAAATATAATTTCATATTTTCACCATACCTTATCACCTTTCCTTCCAGGAGGCCCCTCCAAACCGGTCAGACCAGATGGACCCTGCAGAGGTCAGAGAGATCACTAATTTTTGAAGCTATAACAATGTTGTAGTCACAATAATTTTATTCTGGTTCATTAAAATACCACATAACCATGGTAAAATCACTGTAACACATGACCTCTAGTTGCTTTAGTTTATTATTCTTTACTGAACAAAGACCAAATAGTTTTGCTATAGTTTTTCCATGCCAATCTAACCTGTGGCCCTTCTAGTCCGAGAGGCCCGTCATCACCAGGAGGGCCCATCATTCCCTGCGCATTTATAGAAACTTTCAGTGATTTCATAAGGTAGTACTTTGTCATTATTTAAATCTCTTAAATCACTTTCACAATCACCTTTTCTCCTTTCTCCCCATCTACACCTGGTAGGCCATTTGCCCCCTGTGGACCCTGAAGAAAGATTTGCAGCAATTTTAACTTCTTCAATGTCCTTCATGTCGCAAAGCTTTTCATCAAGTATGGTAGGGAGAATTATCACTTACTGGAATACCTGGGGGCCCGTTTGGCCCAGGGTCCCCTGGGAGTCCTTTACTTCCACGGGGTCCTGGTTTTCCAATGACCCCACTGACCCCCTGAAGTCCTGGAGAACCCTATAGTAGACAATCAATCAGAACAGAAGTGTTTAAAAATGATCAGCCAAATAGAGATATCATGTAAATGAAAGAGCTGGCTGTGTGCTCACACATGGACCATCTGTCCCCCGATGCCCGGGATCTCCTTGACGGCCCTGCAGAGATATAACCCATGGTTTACAGTGAAGTTGAAGGAAATAAACCACTTTATATTTCAGCACTGATTTATGAGAAATTAAACTCTACTGAACTAGTAAGGTCAAGACATTATATTTTCTAGAAATAGTATATACCTGGGGTCCTGGTGGGCCCTTTTCTCCTACTGGACCAGGGGGACCCTAAATAACACACATAAAGTTTGGAAATATTAGTATCTCAACATGCAAATGACAGAGTTGCAGCAGTCAAAACTGAAGAACATTTATCAACAGAATTTAAGAAATGAAGTTTCCCTAAATTTAAAATAAAAATAATCTGCTTTATTTAAGATCTCAGCGTTTGTGCTTGATCCCTCGCACACTTACTGGTGGTCCAGGCTTCCCAGTTGCTCCAGGAGGCCCTCTTAGACCTGGCTCTCCCTGTAAGAAAACAAATGTCTTCCTTTACCTAAAGATACTATTATAAAGGTCCAGTCATTTATGAAGTTAATTTTTGGTTAGGATGTTGCCTTTAAATTCAGCAGCCTATGCAAACTAAAGGATAAGAATAGAGCCTTTATCTGTAGAGCTTCGACATTATAACTGCAATGTACAACAGCATAATATCATGACATATTGCTGTTAATGTAGGATGGATAAAAGGTGTAATTTGTCTTTACTCTGTCTCCAGTGTGGCCCGGTCTTCCTCTCATACCCATGTTTCCTGGAAAACCCTTGAGAGAATATGATAGAGTGAGCTGGCTATGTCTAAACATCAACCTTAAACATTATTCTCATCCCGCTCCCTTTCTCTCTATAAGAGCCCTGTAGAGGGGTCACTTACATACATGCCAACAGGGCCCTGCGGTCCCAATGCTCCTGTCTTTCCAGAGAAACCCTGAGAGAAATAACCACACATACCGAAACAACATGAAAATCAGCAGCTTGATTACATCAATTATATGTGAAATATATTATATTATATGTAAAAAAAAACACAAACATACCCTCTCTCCTGGCGGTCCTGGACTGCCCATAGGCCCTTCTTGCCCAGGTGGACCCTGCCAAATGAAACAAAAATCATCATCAGTAACAATTTACAAACAGATCAATATGCAGTCTCAAATTTAATATATTTTATATATATTATATATCTTTAGATTAAGTTGCTAAAGCGGTCTTATTAGTCTTCTTACATTTCCCAATGACCTCTATGTTCATAAAATGCTCAATGACTAGTTATTTGATCAAAATACAGCAAAAACTATAATATTGAGAAAATTAATAATAAATCATTAATAATAATTTATAATTACTCTTTGTGATGACAAAGCTGAATTTTTACCATTACTTCAGTCTTTTGCTGTTTAATATTTTTTAGGGGGGTAATCTGACATTTTCGTCAGGATTCTTTGATGAATTGCAAGTTCAAAAGAACATCATTTATTTTAAATAGATTTTTTTTGGTATAAAAGTAAAAG